>JAJJLH010002190.1:0-36846 GCA_023806865.1 Isotricha sp. YL-2021a | reverse complement strand
TTTTTATTATCATTTTTATATGATTATAATTCTTCTTTCTTTGTTTAAATTAAAAGTATTACATTTATTTTTCAAAATATTGAAATTAATTAAATTGTTATTAAATCATTCATTAAATTTTTTTTAAAGGATTTATTAATATATTAAGCAAATTATCACTATTAATTTAATATCAAAATTTTTATTATTAACTATATTGGTTTTATTATATTCAAATTCAGATATATTTATTTGAATTAATTATGAAACTTTCAATTTCTATATAAATATTATATTTTTTATAAATGTTATTCCATCATCATCATTTTATGATATATATTAGTCATAAATAAATTAATATTATTATCAAAATTATTATCTTTTATAAGAGAAAAAAATTGTTTTTTTCTTTATAAAATGAAAAAAATATCATAATCATTTTTTGAATACTTTCAAAATTCTTATACATTATAAGAAATTCATCAGCAAATGTAAATATACAAAAAATAATAAAAATATATATATAATATCAGTAATAACATCAAGTTCAAAATTTTATCATTCTACTAAAATTTATATAAAATCAAAAGATAATAAATTACTATTATTTATTAAAATAAGAAAAAACATTTATTTATTAATGATGTATAGATGTATAGTAAAAATTAATCAAATTAATTTTTTATATGCTTTGAATTTTTATATATATGATAATTGTCAAAAAAGTGGATATTGTAAAATAATTTATATTGGATTTCTTTCAAGAAAACTTTGAATAATCAAGAAAACTTGTAATAGATAGATAGACCTATTCATTGTTTTCAAGTCATGAAAAAAAACATATTTAATTACATTAAATAAAAAAATTTATATATTTTTAATACTATATTTATTTTTATAAACAATTAACAAATAATATACTATAAGATAATATAAATTATAATTAAACATAAAAAAAAATTTATTAATTATTATTGCTTATCAGGATCCCCATTTTCTATCAAAAAGCATTTAATTTCTTTTCCAACACTAGGAATTTGTACAACTTTATTAAGAACTAAATTATAAGGCATTTCTTTACTTTCAAGTAACTTTTTAGTTTCTTCAGATATATTAATTCTCCCAGGTACACCTGCACTTTCCATTTTATTAGCAATTAAAACATCACTACCAAAAATATCATATCTAACAACAGTACTTCCAATAATTCCAGCAATAACTGGACCAGTATGAATTCCAATTCTCATATCTAATTTTTCAAAATTAACTTTTTTTCTAACTTCTCTTATAATTTTAATCATACATTCACCCATTTTACATACATTTTTAGCTTCTTCGTAATAATTTCTATCATTCATAGAAACTTTGCCATTAAATCCCATTACTACATAACAATCACCAATCGTATGTACTTTATATACTGAACATTCCTTTGTAGCATTATCAAATCTTTTAAAAAGTTCCATTAACATATGAACTACTTCAACTGGTTCATGACAATTACCAAAGTCTGTGTATCTTACTATATCTGCAAATAGTAATGTTACATTGTCTAAGACATCTGCTACTGGAATGTCATCTTTCATATTTTGAACTACATGAAGAGGCATAAGATTAAATAACATTTTTTCTTTCTCACCTAATGCTTTACTTTCTTCTTGATTTACAATAAAATGAATAGTTAAATTGTAATATGTTATAATCATATACATATATTTTATTATTACTAATACTATTAAAAATATACATACTTTTTTAATTCTATGATCATTACGATTAATAATACAATTTATTACAAATATTATTATATAAGCTTGAAAATTATATGATAATTGAAAATAATTTAATATACCACATGTTTCTAATGAGGTTATAATTAAAATTTGTTGAACCAAAAAATTTAAACTATATTGATCACTAATTTCATTTAAAGCAACTTGTTCTGTTATTGTTAATCCTAAATAAATAAACATAATTAAATAAGGAAAATTTTCAGGATATGATTGAATTAGCATATTAGTTCTATATACAACTCCAACTAATAATGCTAAAAATATTGCATTACAAATAATAATTAAATATATTGGCTCATCTGATTCAATAGCATATTGACTAATCATATATAAACCAAATAATAAAACACCAATTAAAATACCATTTATAATAATTGATTTAATTTCACTATGTTGTAATCTTATTTTTTCAAAACGAGCAAAACCATTTTTAGCAATTTCATCATTAAATTTATATAAAAGATATGATTTAATAAAAAATAAATTTTTTACATCAAAATCTTCTTCATTTTTTTTTTCAACAACAATTTGTCTATTTCTCTTCTCATCATAATAATTATTAAAATATTCCTCACCTTCCCCTTGACCTAATAAATTATTAACAGTATTATTAGCATTTGCAAGTAAATCTTTAGAATTTTCAACTATAAACATAGAAGAATCTAAACTATTTCTTTTATTAGTATTGACACTAATTTTATCAAAATTACTTTTAATATAATTATTTTCATTAGTTTTAATCATATTATTATTATTTCCTCCTCTTGAATTTTTAGTGCCTTGTCTAATAAGAACAGGAACATTTTTAGTAACACTTTTAACAATCATATTACCAGATTGATCTCTTCCAATACCTCTCATTTTAGAATCTAAAGCTCCTTTTTTATGTTTTGAAGGATCATATAAATATAAATTCATCATTCCTTTTCCTTTAACTTCTTTTGTTGATTGTGTAAATTCCTTATATTTTTGTTTAATTTCCTCATATGAAAACTCAGAACAATTAACACAATTATCTTTTGAATTAGTACACATTCTTGCTGTGGTATTTACAGCATCTCCAATAAGAGAAAATTGAGGTTTATGTTCACCAACAACAGCAGGTATGACTTTACCAGTATGAATACCAATTTTAACTTTGATTTTATCACCTGATGTTAAAACCATTTTTTGTATTAAATCCAATATATCCATACTAAATTCAAAGCATCTTATTGCAGGATGGACTGAAAGTGTAATTGGATCAACGTCAACTTCACATTCTTTTATTCCTCCTGCAGCCATGTATGTTTTACCTACAGTTTCTATTTTTTGTAATCCATGTAATTGACAAAATTGATCCATTACTGAATATAATTCATCAAGGAATGTTATTAAGTCTTTTGGTGTTAATTTTGCTACTAATGAATCAAAGTCACTTAAATCACAGAAAACTATTGTTACTGTTTCATATCCATATACGGCACCTCTTTCTCTTCTGTTATATTTGGCTCTTACAAAATCTGGGATTAAGTTTGCCATTATTAAATTGTCTTTTTTTAATTCAATTTTACTCTTATAATATTTTAAAAATTCAACTCTATAATTTAATTGATTAAAATATGAATATATTATCATCATAAAAACTAAACCATATGTATAAACTTGTCGACGATATAAAAGAGGAAGATTTGAAAATAAAAAATATTCATTTTTTGTTTCTTTTTTAAAACCAAAATCATTTAAATATATTGCAGGAGAGATAGCAATTGAGTAATAAACTGATAATAAAACCATTATTGAAAATGAATTACAACTATAATAAAGAGGAAATGATAATATAACAAAAGTTTGAACACATATTCTTGTATCATTATTATCTTTATCTACATAAATTCCAATAATTTCTAAAGTTAAAAGAAGAAATAAATAAAAAGGAAATATTTGATTGAATTTTTCCATTAAACAAGGAATAAATAAAAATATTCCTAAAATCATATAACTTAATTTTAAATAAACTGGAACTTTTTGTTTATTAATTCCTTCAATTGAAATATCAGCTATCCAGAAGAGAAACAATGCTATTATATAGACTAAGAAGTTTTTACTGTTTCCTTTTGACATATATTTTTTATAATCCATTTCAATTTTTTTATCAAAAAATTGTAAAAAAGGTTTTTTAATTTTTAAATTTGCAACTTCTTCATTTGAAACATCAGCCATATTTTCCAAAGCGGGGTCTAATGAATGACCATTTGAATAAATTTTTTCTAAAACTTCAGGATAAGTAATTTTATCAATTTTATTTATAATAGGAGGCATTTCTTTGGCCAATGATGTATACATTACATTATAATTTTTAAAAAATAAATTATCTTTAATATAATTAACAAACAATCTACTTAATTTGGATATAAAATCTTCATCTGAAAAATAAGTAATAAAACAAGATGCAATATATTCATATAAGAAACAAATTCCAATTAATAACATAGCATTTAAAAAAATTACTAAATATGAAAAGCCTTGAATTATAATTTTTTGATGAAAAGAATTAACATAAGTTATACAGAAAATAATAATTACAGTAATAATTCCACAAAAAACTTGAATTACATTAATACTTTTTAATCTTAATGAATAAACTTTAAAAATAATTACAGAATATAAAGTCATAAAAATACTAGTACCTAAAAGCTCTTCATCATAATTTTCACCTTGTTTATTAACAGGTTCATTTTTATAAAAATAAAAATATATAATTAAAGAATCAGCAAGTCCTCTTATAGTTTCTAAACCAAATTCAAAAATTATTTTTTTAACATCATAAAAATTTTCTTTATAAACATTATTATTAATTGCTAAAAGTGTTCTTTCAACAGGTTGATCAAAGCAAAAAACAAAAATAATAAAAAGATTAATAGTTAAAATATTTAAAGTAAGTATCCCAGGACTAAATAAGAAAAAACAGCTTCCAATAGGATTAGAATTTTGATGAATAAACATAGGAAGAGTGATAATAAAATTAGCATAAAAAGACAAAAGAGCAATATTCATTAATCTCCAAAAATTCCAAGTTCCATGAACAATAATTAAATTAACAATTTGTGAAAATCTAGAAACAATAACATCACAAGTATTTCTAACTTGTAAAATTTCCCTTGATCTAATTCCAATAGATAAATCAGCTTCTTTTAACATAGTAAAATCATTAAATCCATCACCAACTGCTAAAACTTTAGAATTTTTAGAACAATAATTTCTTATCATTTGACATAAAACATATTTATTATTTGGGGTAAATTGATAAGCTAATAATGATGTACAATATGATAATAATGTTGCTAATGATTGGAAATTTCTTTGATCTGCACAAATACGAGAAAAACAACCACCACTTAATAATATTGTTAAATCCTTTGATGATGATTTTATTTGAGCTTCTACTGAAACACCTTTTCTTGTTTTCATTTTGTTTATTTTATCATTTGGAAATAAAAATTGCATTAGTAACATACTCATTTTAATATCTAAATCTTCTGGTTTATCCTTATCAGAAAAATCACCTCTTATTGATTTTGGATTGAATAAATTTAAATTTTTACCTACTGAAAGTACATTTTCTCTTTTATCACCTGATGCTATCCAAACTTTAATTCCTGCATTATGTAATTTTGCTATTGAATATTTTAAATCTTTTGGTGTTTTTTCTTCAAAGAATAAAACACCTATGAAAATTAATCCTTGTTCATATTCAATTGCTAAATTTCTTAAATGTTCTTCACTTTTAACAACATAATTTTCAGCAGTTTTAAATTTATCAATAAATGTATTTGTTTCTTCTTCAGTTAAATACTTTTTACAAAATATAAATGGACGATAACCATATTTTGAAAGTTCTTTTATTTGTAATTTTGATTTTGTTACTTCATTATCAATTTGAGGATTTGATTTTTTTATTAGAGAAAATATTGATAAGTCATTTGCTTTACATAATAATGTACTTCCTGGATTACTTTCATTTCTAATTAATATTGACATTCTATTTCTTTCTTCTGTATATTTATTTAATCCTATTATTTGAAAAAATTTCTTATTTCCATCAATTTCAAGGGTGATTATACTATTTTTTATTTTTGTTATTTTAAAACCTATCTTTTCAAATGTTCTTAACATTGTTTTTTCTTCTGCATATGAAGAACCAAAAAGTGTATTTGATTCACAATTTTCATTTTTTTCAACTTTATATAATTTAACACTATGACATAAACATAAATCTTCTAAAAATTCACTTATTTGAGGAGAAAATTTACTATTTGAATGCAATTCTTGGTATATTTCTAAATTTTTTAAATCATTATCTTTAATTCTAAAAACATAATTTTCATCTTTTTGTTCTAATTCATCAAATGAATATAATTTCCCATGAATTGAACAAGCTTTTAAAGCAAATTTTCTACTTGTTAAAGTCCCTGTTTTATCAGTTAAAATATGACGTACTTGACCAAAATCTGCTAAGCAATTTGCATTAATAACTTCAACTTTATTTTTTGGTTTTAATAATACTTTTTCATCCCATTGAATAAATTTAGTTAAAATAAAATATGCTATTTCAATTAATCCAAACCAATCAAAAGGAAGAATAAAATGAAGTGTTAAAGCATATTTTACAACACTTAAGAACATTTCATAAAAAGGATCAGTTTTACTATTTTTTAAACCTTTAATATTCTCTGTTTCAATAGAATAAAAATAAAGATAATAATGATCATCACCTAAAGGTGATTTAAATGAATAATAACATAAATAAGATTTATGTAACTCAATTAATGTTAATAAAACAAGTAAACAAAAATATACAATAATTATTAGATATTGAATAAATTTTAAAGTAACTTTTATAATTTCTCTATCTTTTTTAATAATAACAGAAGCAAATTGATTTCTATGTGAATGTAACATATGATTTCCAGAAGGAGTATCATGTGAACCTGTAATATTTGAACTTTGAGTAAATTTTAATGTCATCATTATTTTAGTTTCCATTCCAGTATATACTACCAATCCATAAACAAAAGGAATATTTTTAATAGTACTTCCTCTCATAATAAAATTATCATCTTTAATATCAGATGCTCTTGGGAAAGATTCTAATTTTAATCTCCCATTAAAAACATGCATATTTGAATTTGGTTCTTCATATTTTAAAAATCCTTTTATATTCTTCATATATTCTCCAAGTAATATTTTTTTCATTACAGGAGCATGTGTATCAGCACATGCTCTTTTCATAACAAAAGAATCAAATATTCCATTTACAGATGAATAATCTAAATAACATTGATGATTATGATCTAAAGCTTCTAATATTATTATATCTGCAGGAACAACTTCATCTTTTTTAACACAAATAATATTTCCTACTTTTATATTTTTCCATTTTTTTTCTACAAATTTTCTAGTTTCATTATCATAAACTCTTGCTTTTTGACTATTAATTTTTTTATCATTCATATAAATTTTTATATATTCAACACAAACTATGAGAAATTCAATTATAAGAGTACAAATATGAAATGAAATTGAATAAAATAATTTTAAATGACTTATTGCTTTCATTTCACATAAATATGCAAATAAATAAAAAAGACATATTAAAATTATACATAGATTAAAAGGTGTATTTCCTATTTTAGTCCATGCAAATCTAAAAAAACCTTTTACTGTATATGGGATTGTATATACTTTATTTGATGGGAAATCATAATTTAATGGAGTCCCTCTATCAAATTCGATTTTTCTTGTCATTTTTGTTTCTTCACTATAAGCTCCATTATCTGCATTTAAATCTATTTTATTTTGATTTTGAATAGGTATTTCATTTAAAAAACTACTCATTTTTATTTTTTATTGTTTTCTATATATTTTTCTTATAAATACAATATATTTGATTTTTTTTCCAATAAAAAAAATTAATTTTAAATATTAAAAATATTATAAAAATTGATAATTACTATCTATATAAAAAAATTAAATATCAAATATGGAAAAAAAATCATCAATTGAATTAGACATGATGAAAAATGTAGAAAGAGTATTAATTAATGTTTTTGATGATGAGGAAGAAAAAGAACCATCAGAAAAATCACAAAACCAAAAATTTAATAGACAATATTCATTAGAAACTCCAAAAATGTTTATAGGAGAAGAATATCTTTCTGATGCAGTAAAAAATCCTCCTAAACTTTTTTTAAATCAAAAATTAATTTCAGAACCAGAAAAAAAACCTCTTCAATATTTCATTAATAATGAAATGCAACCTCAGAATAATAATAATGAAGAGGTTAATTCACTTAATGAAATACCTGAATTTTTTATTTTAAATGAACAAGGAGAAAAAATTGAAAAAATAATATCAAATAAAAATTCAATTGATATTGAAGATTATAATAAATTAAAAGGTAATTTTTTAAATTTAATAACATCACAAAATGGTTCAAGATATATGCAAAAAATTTATGCTAATTCTGATTATGAAATATTAAAAAAAATATTTTCTGAAATTTCTCCTTATATTTCAGATTGTATGGTTGATCCTTATGCAAATTATTTTTGTCAGAAATTTTTTGGTGTTCTTAAAAAAGAAGAAAGAAAAATTTTTTTAAATTCAATAATTAATAAAATTATTGATATTTCAAATTCAAAAATTGGAACTTATCCTTTACAAGCAGTAATTGGTCAATTAGATATAAATGATGAATTGCCTTTAATTATGAAATCAATACATGGAAAAATTTTAGACTTATGTAATAATCCACAAGGTGTTCATGTAATTGAAAAAATGATTTTATGTTTTGATGAAAGTTTAATTCAAGAAATTTATGATATAATAATTGAAAATTTTATTCAATTATCAAGTAATCCAAATGGTCTTTTTGTTTGTAAAAAAATTATTTATCAAAGTAAAAAAGAAGAAAATTTATTAAGAATTAGAGATGTTATAACAAAAAATTCAATGACTTTAATATATAATCAATATGGTAATTATACTATTCAAGTTGCTATTGATAGTTGGAATAGAGATTTTTCACAACCTTTAATTCAATCTTTTTCATCTAATTTAATTACATTATCATGTCAGAAATATTCTTCTAATGTTATTGAGAAATGTATTGAAAAAAGTGAAAGTAAATTATTAGATGAATTCATTGATGAAATAAGTAAAAATTGTAATATATTAACATTAATTAAAAATTCATTTGGTAATTTTGTTCTTCAAAAAGCATTAAAATTAACATCAGGAAGAAAGAAAACGAAATTAACAAATGCAATTAAAAAAAGTTTAGAAAAATTATCAGATAAAAAATTAATAAAAAAATGGAAAACAATATTACAATCATCATTACATTTAACATTGAATTTAAATCAAGATTTAAAAAATCAAAATAACAATTCATTTTATTCATCAAATGATCATATATCATCATCACCAATATCAGAAAGAGGAAATACATTTTCAAATACATATTTTAATCATAAAGACATATATCAAATAAAAAATATACATTCTCCAGGAAATTCTCCAATGATTCGTACACAACTTTCAATTAATAATTCACCTTTTGCAAGTCCTATGATAAATAATCAAATGATGTCTCCAATGAGATTAATTAATTCACCTGTTCATTCTCCTATGCATTCACCTATTATTAATAGTCCTTTAGGAAGTCCTATTGCATCTCCTATTCTTTTTGGAAGGAATATTATGGTTCAAGGTAATAATAATATGGGAATGAGAAGTAATAATTTAATGATACCTCAAGTATTTATGGGAGGGATTAATCAAAATGTAAATAATAATCAAAGGAAAAATGATTTTTTGAATTATGGAATTAGGGATTTAAATAATAATAAGAATAATGGAGGATGGAAATAATATTGATTGGAAATAATGAATCATTTATATATAAATTAGTAAGTATTATTTTTATAATTTTTGTCTGATGTTCTTATTTATTTTACAATTGAATAAAAAAATTAATTTTGTAAATGTATAATATTATTATTTATAATAATTATGAAATAAATATTACAAAAAAAAACAAAAATAAGATGTTTGAATTATATTATATTAATATAAAATTTATAACAAAAGAGAAGAAATTTTTTTAAAATAATGATAATATTATTTAAATATAAAATTAAATCTTATGAGTGATAATTTAGAAAATCACAATTTATTCTTTAAAAAGTCAAATAATAATTTTTTAATCTATAAATTAAAAATCCCAAGTTTAATTATATATTAAAAAAATTAAATAAAATTTAATCAAAAAAAAATAAATTATAAAGTTTCATAAAAGTAAAAAAAATGGAATCAAAGAAAGTAGGAAAAAATCAACGTTTTCTTTCACCAAGTTTTAAAAAAGGTGCAATAAAAGAAACAAAAAAAAATGAAGATTTTCATATAAATTTAATGGGAATAGGAAGTGATAGTGATGAAAATTCCTCTCCAAAACCACATAATTCAAAATCAAAACGTTTAAGTTTAAATGATAATAATTATCCTCAAAAGAAAAGAGATCAAGGAGTTTCATCTCAAAATAAAAAAATAGATCCATCATCTTTAGGAAAAGGTACAATAAAAAATTTAGCATATTTCTCACAAGCAGGAAAAGGTGAAGATGGATTTACAAAAATAAATCAAGATAGTTATCTTGTAATACCAAATGAATATAAATTAAATGATTTTAACATTTTCGCAGTAATGGATGGACATGGTTTAAATGGTCATTTAGTATCACAATTTTGTACAAAATATTTTACATCATATTTTGCAAAACATAAAAAATTAAATCAATTAACAGATGAAGAATCAGTATATAATGTATTAAAAAAAAATAATTTTGAAATAGTTAAAAAAGCTTTTCATAAAGCAGAAAAAGAAATAAGTAAAAGTGATATTGATGCAAATTTCAGTGGTACTACATGTGTAATGACATTTCAATTAGGAAAAAAATTAATTACTGCAAATGTAGGTGATTCAAGAGGTATTATTGTAAAAGGTGATAAAGCAATTCCATTATCAATAGATCAAAAACCTAATAATGAAAATGAAATGAAAAGAATATTAAAAAATGGAGGTGAAGTATCACAATATGAAGAAGATGGTATTAAAAGTGGTCCTTATCGTGTTTGGAAAAAAGGAGAAATGTATCCTGGAATTGCTATGAGTAGATCTATTGGTGATTTATTAGCATCTACTTTAGGTGTTATTCCAGAACCTGAATTTATTGAAACAGAAATTGATAAAGATACTAAATTTATTATTTTAGCTTCTGATGGTGTTTGGGAATTTTTAGATAATCAAAAAGTTAAAGATCTTGTTATGCCTTATTATAAGAAAAATGATCCTGAAGGAGCTTGTAAATTACTTATTAGCGAAAGTACTAAATGGTGGAATGAGGAGGATATTGTAGTAGATGATATTACTGTTATTTGCTTATTTTTCTAGGCTTTTATTTATTTATTGTTTATTAATTTAACAAAAATTATTTTGGCTTTTTAAAAATTGTTTTTTAGTTTTTTATTTTTTGCTTTTTTTTTAGATTTATTATTTTAAAGGAAAAAATAAATAAATATATTTAATTGTTAAAAAAAATAATTTTCTAAATTGATAAATTAGCAATTGGAGAAAAATTAATAAATAAAATTGAATGAATTAAAAAAATTACAAAAAATTAAATAAATTAAAGAAAAAAAATTAGAGAAATCATTAAATATATAAAATGATTAAAAAATATTTAGAAAAAATTCAAAATAATATGAAAAAAGATTATTTAAGTGAAGAGTATATTTCTGAAATAAACTAATTTTAACAATTAAAAAGATAAAAGAAAAAGAGAAAAAGACATTATAATAACTTTAAAATTTATTTACAATATTTAAAAACTGGAATAGAAAGTTATGATAAACTTCTAAATGAAAAAAACTATGAAGAATTTATTTTAAAATAAACTACATCATTTTAATAAATAAAAATAAATATTAAAATTTAAAATAATTTAAAAATAAAACAAAAATGTATGAAGAGGTAGATTATATTTCTGATGAAAAAAGAAAAGAATTTCAAGATATTTTTGATCAATATGATAAAGACAAAGATGGTAAAATTTCTGGAAGAGAATTAGCAAATGTAATGTTTTCAATGGGTTTAAGTCCAACAGATGATGAAATTAATGCAATGATAAAAGAAGTAGATTTAAATAATGATGGGAAAATTGATTTAGATGAATTTATTACTTTAATGACTAAAACAACACCAGATACTCAAACTGAAGATGAAGTCATTAATGCTTTTAGAGTCTTTGATAAACAAGGTAATGGTTTAATTCCTTCTGATGAATTAAAACATATTATGATGACTATTGGTGATAAAATGACTGAAGAAGAAGCTACTGAAATGATTAATGAAGCTGATATTGATGAAGATGGTATGATTAATTATGAAGAATTTGTTAGAATGATGATGGCTCGTTAATTATTAATTTTTTATTTCTTATTATTTAACATTTTGATTTTAAAAAAATAATTTTAATTTCAGAATTTTTAAACTTTTAAAAAGTTAAATTTAAATATTTTTTAAATAAATTTTTATTCTTGATATTCAGTCAATTTATATAAAGCTTCAATAACAGTACCAATAGACCAAGCTTGAGTAGTACATGAATCATTACAAAAACTACCATCTTTATTAGTTAATTCAGGTAATCCATCCCATTTACAATCTTTAACATATTTTTCCATAGGAACTAGCCTTTCACAAATAACTTTAAATATTTCTTTTTTACTAGCACAATCATTAAATAACATCTTAGCAATTAAACCATAACCAGCAGGCCAAACCCATTCAGGTCCATTATGATAATTTAATCCATGAGCTTTATGATAGTCATTACTATCATCTGAATTAATATAATTACCATTATAATTTTTATCTGTATTATCCAAAGTTCTAACACCAACACAACCTTTAACATAAATATGGGCATCTGCAATTCTCATGAAATTTTTACCATGTTCTTCATTAAATAATTCAGGTGCAGTTGCCATTGCAACATATACATTACAACGAAGTTGAGCTTCATGACGATAATCATTATCATCTGTAATATAATCTTTATATGTTCCATCATATGGAGTATATTGATTTTTATGTTCAATATAAAAATATTTATCGAAATTTTCTTTTATTTTATCAGCCCATTCAGCATAAGTCCATTCAGTACCATCACTTAATTTAACAGATGAATATTTATATTTACCATCTTTATTCATTTTATCTAAATGAGATAATGTAAAATATAATAATGCTATTATCTCAACATCTGCACCATTACGTGCTGAACCAGGATGACCCTTATTACCTGCTTTTTCACTTGAACCCATTTTATCCATCCAAGTACCACAATTCCATTTATTTCCTCCATATATAAATCCATTTTCTTTATTTAAATAAATTTTTATATTAAATCCTTCATCAGTCATTTGTTCATCAATTTGTTTTCCAGCTCTCCATTCCCTAAAATTAATCCCAGAAGCATGTGATTGAAGAATATGATGAAATATATCACTTAATGTCATTTTTTTTGTTTCACCTTTGCTTTTTTTATGATTATGTTCATCAAAATTATCAGAAAGGAAAACCATATTAATTTCTTCATTTAAAATATCATAATCATTACTCATTTCAATATAATCAATTGCACCTTTAGTAAAGAACCAAGTTGCATCTCTTGCATTGAATCTTGAATTAACTCCAGAATCAAATAAGTTTGGAAGTAAACCATGTCTCATTACTGCTGCATATTGTTTTAATATTGCCTTTGCTTCATCAAAATAACCTGGAATTAACATTAAACCTTTAAATGAAATAAAAGTATCTCTTCCCCATGAACGTAAATATTCAGTTGTGAAATGAGGAAGTCCTGCTGACATTGATAATTTATTCCATGGTTCATTTGTATTAAATTTAAAACGAGAACTTTCAACATAACCTAAAAATTGATGTACAGTTGCTGCTGCTTGTTGACAAAATGGACTTAAATTAAGGAATTTTTCATTTGTGGTTAAAATTATTTTTTCCATTACTATATTATAAATTGCATCTATTATTTTTGTAATGTAAGTTGGTTTTTGATGAACATATAATTTTGTATAAGAATTAAATATATCATTCAAAATATTATAAAGTTCTTTTATATTTGGCTGATCAGAATAACGATCAATTGAATATTTTAATAACCAGTCACCTGCTCTAATATTATCTAAAATAACATGATTTTCTTTAGTAACTTTAAATTGATTTAACATTTTATGTAAATGTGCAATTCCTGCATAAACTAAAGAACCCCAATTATCAAAACCATAACAACCTCTTTTTCCTTTTGTATTATCTAATTCTTCTTGTTGACATTTATAGAAAATTAAATTAATATCACATATATCTAAATTTTTAGTTATATCTTTCCAATTAGTATAAAGATTCTTCAATTGTTTTTCAATATTAACAAGAGAATTTCTATTACTATCACTAGATTTATATCTTACAATTATTGCAGTATGAGGTTGAACAGTATTATTAAAGTCCATAACTGTTTTACCATTTGATTCATATATTTTACAAATTGAATTTAAATAAGTAGGATTTTTAGTAAAATAAACATCAGAGTCAGTACCATATAAATCACCTCTTCTTTTAAAACCTTCAATATCACCATTACCAGCTTTAATTGAACAAGCACAAACAAATTCAGTAAATAAACCAGGTAATTCAATATGTGCAGGATGTCCTTGTCCCATATCAAATCCAGTTCTACAAATAAGTGCATAACCATCATAAGAAGGTAAATTTTTCATATATGCATCATCTACACAAAAAGATCTAAAAACACAAACATAATTACCATCTCTATGAAGGAAAAATTCATTAGTATAATTAGCTATATCTTTCCTAGTCCTATTAATTGCCCTTCTAAATAATTTTAAGTCTTTTACATGATAACTTCTTTTACTACCTCCACCCTTAATAATAACTTCTTTTTGTTTTCCTTCCATACCAACATCAACAAAATTATTTATATTACCTTTACCATCATTTAAATGAGGTTTTGAATTATCAAAAACCCAATTATTATCATTGAGAACAAATTTATAAAAGTATCTTTGATGATTATCTAATTCTAATTCAACAGAATAAGTATCATGTCCAGTTTTATTTAATTGAACATCTGGTTTCCATCCTCTAGAACTTAAAGCAAGACAAACTTTATTAATATTAGAACCTTTATATTCAAATTTAACTTTTTTAGTTTTTGCATTATCCTCTTCAACTTTTTTTTCTTCTTCAGGTTCTTTTTTAATTTCATCTGTTTCACCAGTTTCAGCATCTTCTTCTTTACAAATATTAAGGAAATTATCATCATAAACATATCTTCTAGATTCATTAACAACAGATGGTTGAATAGGAAATAATTGATCATAACCTCTAGTACTTCCAATAGCAGTTGCTGCTAATGCATTACATGCCATTTGAGTTAAATTTAATCCTAAATTACCCATTTTTTGTAAATAAGTTTCATTATCATGTGTTAAATCAAAAATAATACTTTTTGGTAAACATGGTAATAAAAATTTCATTTTTTTTAATTTTACATCATCACCATCTTTTTTATATTCATATGTATCTTCTGGTAATTTTCCTAACATTGAATCAAATCCACCTCCAAAACGATGAATTTGACTAGCATTTCCTTCTGCATTATAAGACCATATTAATTCTCTAATTAATAAATTGATACCAATTTTAGTTACAAAATTAATTTCATTTTCTTTTGTTGTAAATAATTCAGCAATAATTAATAAATCTGGATTAACTTCTCTAGCTTTCATTGCTAAATATTCACCAACATGAATTGGTGTTGAATGAGCATTATCTAATCTAAATCCATTAAACATTTTTGCCATATCTTGAACATATTTAGTCATATGTTCCATTAAATAAGGACAATCTTCAGGTTTTGAACCATAATTTAATTTTGGACAATCAGACCAAATCATAACTTTTCTTTTAAAATAATAATAACTACCTTTCTTAGTAAAGTTAGGTGTTGGTTCATTAGGATCATCACTTTCCATAATCCAACCATTACAAGCAAAGATTTTATTTTTATCATTTTTATCAAATACAGCAAAATAATTACTAACTAAAGGTTTAATTCTTTTTACTGCTTTATTATGCATTTGAATAAATTCATAACGAATTCCATTTTTAACATTATTTAAACCTTGATCTAACATATTTTTTGTATTTCCACCCCAACGATCATTACTTTGTTTCATTAAATATTCACATTTACCTAAGAAATCATTTTTATTTGGAAGATTATTATGAAATAATTTTACTAAAGCACAACCAAATTTTTCTTTTAAAACAACAACACCATTTCTTTCTTCTCCTAATTTATCTAAGCATTGATTATATAAATAATCAAAAGCCATTCCATCATTATGTATATTAACTCTATTTAATTGATCTTGATATTTACCTCTATCTTTAGAAAAATCATCATAAAATTCTTCCATTAATTTTCTATTTTGACCAATATTAATCATAAAATATTCATATAAATTTTGTTTATAAACAAGATTACGTAATTCATTCATGATTTGATTTAATTCATCTTCATTTTTAACATAAGGTTGGAACTTAAATTGACTTTTACATTCACAAAACTTATCAGAAAATTCAGTATAAACTTTATCTAAAGCATAAGCACAATTTAACCAAGGAGTATTAACTAAATTATAACCACATTCAGGATGTTCTCCTAACCAATCACTATTATCAGCAGCATGATTCAAAACAATATCAACAATACTTCCAATTCCATATTCATCTCTGCATTTATCTAAAGATTCTTTAAATTGTTTTAATTTTTCTTCATTTGAAACTTCACCATCAAAGAAAATATCATTTATTTGTGTATTATCTCTTAAACAATATAATGATTCACTAAT
Source organism: Isotricha sp. YL-2021a (assembly GCA_023806865.1). Lineage (NCBI taxonomy): Eukaryota > Ciliophora > Litostomatea > Vestibuliferida > Isotrichidae > Isotricha > Isotricha sp. YL-2021a. Next base: position 20,017 of record JAJJLH010002190.1, on the reverse strand, counting down.
ACCTAATTTTTGAATTGGAGTAAAATGAACAAAATTATATTTTAATTTTGAAGCTTCTTCATAATATTTTTCAAAATCATTTATTTTTCCTAATGATTTTGAAAGGATTGTTTGTAAATTAATTGATTGTAAATTAATTCTTTTTTTATTAATAATAATATCAGGTTGAACAATAATATAAAATGGTTCTGTAATTTTATCTTTATTTTCATTTTTGTCAAAGTAAATAAAAGCAAATTCAACTGGACCACTTTTATCTAATTTAATTTCATATGTTATAATTGTATTACTTTCAATTGGTTCAAATATAAATTGAGTAAATTTTGTTCTATCAACATTTCCATTTTTTCTTTCGTTTTCAAGGAGGCCAAAAGGGAAATTATCTTTTGCATTTGAAACAAGGGAAATTTCATTTGTAATTGGAGTTCCATTTAATAATTCTATATGAATTGATGTATGATGTTCACAAGTTAATATTTGATCAGATTTAATTTTTGGTCTTCCATTATCTTCAATATTTAAAAAATATATTGTGTTGGCGATTTCGTCTGTCATTATAATTTTTTTTCAAAATATCATTATTTATATTATTAATTAGTTAATAATTATATTATTATTTTTAATGTTGATGATGTGTATTTTATAAATATTATTTTTTAGTGATTTTTTATTAAATTAATTAAATCATATTTTTCAAATTATAATTTAAAATAAATTATTTTGAATTAGATTTAATGATTTTATATAACAATGGAAGATGAAAAGAATAAAAAAAATAATGAAGAAAATGGAAATATGGAAACACCAAAAAATGAAGAAGAAGAAAAAAATAATGCAGGAATAAAAGATTTAAAAATATTAAAAGAAGAATATGAAAATAAAATAAGTGAAATTAAAAATAAAATGTTGAAATTATTTGATAATATTTCAAATATGAAAAATATTAGTCCAACTTTACCAGAAAAATTTAAAAATTTTATTGAAATTTTTAATAAGAAAATAGATGAAGAAAAGTTATTGATTGAAAAATTTTCTGATGAAAAAGTTTTATCAATGAAATTAGAATTAAATATTAATAAATTTGAAGAAATGTTATTATTACATTCAACAATTCAAGAATCAATAAATAAAGAATTTAAATCATATGAAGAAATGTTAACCCAAAAAGGTTTATTTCAATTAAATCATCCAATTCAAAATTTTATTCAAAGATATCCACATATTATAATAGATTCTAATATTTATGATAAATTAAAAGATAAAGTTGATGTTGGTAAATTTTATGACAAAATTCAAGATAAGGAAATTATAAAATATATTATTTCTAATATTATTGTTCATACAATTAATATAAATGCACCAAATCAAATTAATGAGATGAAAGATTTATTAAAAATAAATAATAAGTTAAATAATTTAAATATTAATCATTTTGAAGAAAAAGATTTTCAAAATTTATTAAATGAATCAAAAAATAATACTTTTGAAAATGTATATTTAAAAAATTGTAAAATTAATGAATTATGTTTAAGTAATATTATTCCAAATATATCTAATTTATATTGTAAAAAAGTATTATTTATCCCATATTCTTTAGAAAAATTTCATAATTTAAAAATATTATATTTAAATAATTGTAATTTAATAGATTATTCCTTTTCAAAAATATTAACTGCATTAATTCCTATTAAGGATATATTAACAATTTTTTCTTTGAGACATAATAGATTAACTTTATTCTCATCAAATATTTCATTTGCAAATATTGAAGAATTAGATTTAGGATATAATAAAATATCAAGATTTGAAATTCAAGATGTTATAAAATTTCCTAAATTAAAACTTTTAGATATAACATGTAATAATTATGCATCATTAACTAATGAATTAGAACATTTTTATAAATATTTTTCAAAAGGAAAATTATGCTTATTATTTGAAAATATATTTGTTATGAGAAATAATAATAGAGAACAATATTATAATTATTTTAATCAAAATTTACAATTATTTAATTATCCAATTAAAAAAATTAGTTTTGAATGTTTTTTTGATAGATATAATTATGAAAAATTAAAGCAAATTAATTTATCTAATTTTCAATATTCAATTACTTCTATTAATTTATCTTGTTGTAATATAACAGATGATAAAATATTTGAATTATTAGAAAGTAATTTCTGCTTATATAATTTAAGAGAATTATCTTTATCATCAAATGAAATTACAAATAAATTCTTTACTGAATTCCTTAAAAGAAAAATATATAATTTATTACCTTTATTAAGTAAAATTGATTTATCTTCTAATAATATTAACTTTGATAAAGTTGAAGAATTTAATGAATTAAAAGAATTTTTATTAGAAACTCAATCACTTGAAGAATTATATTTGCATTCTTCTTCATTAGAAAATATAATGAATGATTATTTAAAAAAAGAATTAAAAGCTTTTTATGATTCTAAAAAGTCTAAAAATATAAAATTATCATTTAAACCACTTGAACAAGAAATTAAAAACTTAATTGAAATATTAAAAAATAATTCCAATGTAATTATTCATATAAAAGACCCATTAAAAAAAGAATATTCATCTAAATTAAAGAAACATTTCATATGGTTTTATCATAATTTTTATTTAGATGATAAATAAAAAAACAATAACAAAATGTTTTAAAAATATTATTTAATTTTTTATATAAATATTTTTATTTTAAATTATTAATAAAAAAATCTAAAAAAACTCCTTAAATTTAAAAGTTAAAAATAAAAAATTGAATTAAAAAAAATATTTTAAATTTTTTAAATTAAAAGATATATATATACATAATTTTATATTTTCCTACTAAGAACTTTAGTATAACCACCTTCAATTGGCAAATCCATATTCTGTCTAGTATTAATTTCATAAGCTTTTAAATATTCATTTAAATCATCATTTATATTATTTTTTGTTATTGGTTCAAAATCAGGAATAAATCTACTTTCATATCTTACACTACCTCTCCTTTCTTTTTCTTCCATTATTTTCTCAAGTTCATATTGAATTTTTTGTTCTCTATTCATACCAATTAAATTTAATAAATTATTTTCATTATTTACAAATTTAACTCCTTGTTTTATAAAAGGTAATTCTACATCATTTGTAACTTTAAATTCTTTTGATATTTCAAAATGTTTATATTCTACTCTTATTAAATTCCACATACCTCTTCTTAATATTTCTAAACTACTTAATATAATACTCAAACTTTCAGGTCTAATAAATTCATTAATAACTTCTGGTGATATTGTAATTAACCAAAGAAATCTTAAAAAGAAATCTAAAAATGAAATTATATAATATATCCATTTTCTTTTATAATATAATTTATCTCTTAATGGATAATTTTTCCCTTTTTGAAAAAAACCAAAATCCATTTTAATATCCCAAACAAATGAATAACATGAAGAAATAAATGTAAAAACAAACCAAACTGGATGAAGTATAGGAACAGTAGGCCAAAAAAAAGATAAACAAGCAACAATAATATTTAATGAGTATTTAATAATATTTAAATTTTGAGGATATTTTTTTTGAGTATCAGCAATTAATTTTAAACACTGAAGTATTCTTAACATATTAGGAAAAAAAGCAATAAAAAGATAAATACCTCTTGATTTATTACAATATTCAATTTTAGCATATAATGGAGCATCATAATATGCATAATAACAGAGAGTATATTCCATATCTCTTATTGTTGATATAAATGTTGTCATTTGATCAATAAACCAAACATGTCTAAAATCAGTTTTTAATAGAAAACTAACCATACTTTCAGCAAATAATTGATGTAAATATACTCTTCCTTCATAATTAAATATTCCTTCAAAAGGAAAAAAAATATAAAATATAAAACTACCCCAACAAATTAATGGTAATATATGTGATGGAATTGTTGTAAATATTTCTGTTAAAATAGGTAAATTTGCTCTTTGAATTATATATATTAAAATTGTAGTCAATAAAATGAATGTAAAGAATGCTGCTCTTTTACATATTTCAATAACAGTTGAAAAATGATTATCAAAGTTAAAAATAACTGTATAACTTATATTATATTTATTCCAAAAATAAACATTTAAACCCAAAATCCACCAATATAAACATACAATAAAAAATCCTCTAAACATTGGAAAAAGTGATTTAAAATCAGAATCTTTATCCATATCAATCTCATAATTATAACCTAGAAAAATAATAAAAGCTAAAATAAAAAATAATAATCCAATAAAAAATCCAAGATAAAAACTTTCAGTTGAAGTTAATTTTGTATTAGTTAAATAACTTTTTAATATTTTATGTGTTTTATTCTTATATTTTCCACTAAAATAATATGTAAACAATTTAATAATATTTTCTTTTAATTCTCTTAAACTTTCATTACTTGTTAATAATTCAGTATGATTTTGAATAAAATCATTTATTATTTTCCTTAATTGAGGAACTTTTTCTTCATCTTCATCATTAAAATAATATTTAAAATATTTTTCATACTTTTTTAATAATTTATCTTTAGCTGATAAGTTTATAGTAATAAAATCATCTAATAAAGAAACTTCTTTAAAAACTTCTTTAATTGCCATTTCAAAAGTATCTTCATAAATTTCAAATTCATTTATTAAATCAGCATGATGAATTTGTTCATTAATAGAATGAAATCTTTGTTTTAATCTTCCATAAAATGTTTCCATAAAAAAATGATTTACTTTTTTTAATTCTTCTTTAAATTGTTCAGTATAAGTATTATCCATTTTTGAAAAGTCAAAATTTTCATCTGGGACATAATAATTTGCAAGTAAAGAATTTGTGTCTACACTAAAACTTTGTTGACTTAAAGCTATTGAATATCTTGTTTTTGGAATTGCTTTATCAAGTTTTTTTTTATATTGAATTTTAAAAGGCTCTAATATTTTTAACATTATTGTATAATTTAAATAAAAATCCTCCCAGACTTTGACCTTTCCTTTTTCAAATTTTTCATAAAATGTCATTTTTTTATTTTTATATTTATATTATAAAGATTATTGAAAAAAAATAATATTATTATTTTGTTAGGAATATATTTTTAAAAAAGAAAAAAAATAAAGTTCTTTGAAAAAAAAAGTATATTTCTTAAACGCTTTTTTGATATTTTATTATGTTTTATTTTTTTGTTTTAAAAATTAATATAAATAATAAAATTATTAAATTTTATATTTATATATAAATTACAATTTTTAAATTTGTTTAAATTATAAAAAGTAAAAAATAATTTATTTTTTATAGAATATCATTAGAATATTCCCCATTCATAACGCTATTCAAATTCATTTTTTTAATTTGATCTGATATATTTTTATCTATTTGTGTAGTATTTTGTAATCTTTTTAAAACTTCAGTTTCTTCTTTTTCAGCTTTATTTTTTTTTGCATCAGCTTCTTCTTTTAATCTATATTCTTCTAATAATTGTTGATTTAATTTTTCAATTAATTTTGCCTTTCTTTCTTTTTCTAACATTTTTTTCTTTTCTTTTTCAATAGAATGTTGTGATTTAATCATTGCACATTTTGATTTATTATTTGATATTTTTTCATTATTTAAAAAAGCTATTAATTGCTCATTATATTGTCTTTGTAATTTTATTAATTTTGCATCTTCACATATTTGTTTTTGTTTTTCAATTTTTTTTGCTTCAATCCCATTTTTAATATCATTTTTTAATTTCTTATTAGTTATTTTTTGTTTTTTAATTTCATTTTCTTTTTTTAGTTTAGCATTATTTAATTGTTTAATATTATCAACTACATTTTTTAAATAATTTAACTTTTCATTTGCTTTTTTTTTTTTATTTTCTATTTTTCTCCAATTCTTTTCTTCTTCAATTTTTAACATGTTAATACGATTATCTAATAATTTAGCGTTTTGCTGTGCTTCTTTTCTTTCTTGTTTCATTTGTACTAATTTTAAGTGTAATTCTCTAAGATATGCATCATCTTCATCATCTTGATTATCATTATCATAATCTACTTCATTTTCATTATTTAAATCTTGATTTTGATTAAATTCATTATCCATTTTTAATAAATTTATATATTTAATTTATACCAAAAACAATAAAATAAAATAAAAAAAGAAAAAAAAATTTTAAAAAAAAAATAGATTTAAAAACTTATTTTTTTCATTTATTTGAAAAATTAGCATTTATTTATGGATTTCTAACTAATGACTCAACACTAGTAGTATTCTTAAGAATATCTTCATATTCTTTAGCAGCAGTTAATTTATCAATTAAACTTAAAGTTCCTTCTTTAGAATTTTCAGCATTTTCAATGTCAGAAATAGTCATATTTGAACCGACTTTAACATCACATCTATGACTTTGACAATATAATCCTTTTTTACAATGATGGAACCAATCACATTTTGGTCCTTTTGGTGCCCATTCAACTTGATTATCTTTTGTTCCACTTTTGGCACATCTATAATCTTTACATTCTAATTTTCCACAACAATATGATGTTAAGTCACAATCACCATCATATGCTACACAACTTGTTTTTGTTTTTAGTAAGGTTGAAAAAGATATTGATATTATACTTAGGAAAAATAATGTTTGTAGTTTTGACATTTTTTTATTTTATTTTTTTGTTTTTTTTTTTTTTAGGTTTAAATTTTATTATTTTCATGATAGCTGTTTTATTTATTTTTTTATAATTATTTTATGCATTTAGTTTAATGTTAATTTGTATATTTTTTTAATTTAATCAATTATTAATATTATTCTTATAAATTTTATTTATTTTTTTCTAATTATTTTCTAAATTATAAATTCTTTTAAATATTTAATATTTAAAATTAACAATTTAATATTTTAAACTTATATAAAACATTGTTCAGATTCAATTATTTTTTTGATTTTTTATACAATTTATATTTGAATTTAATATATTAATCCAATTTTTTTATGACACATTAGACATATTTATATGAAAATACATTATATATGTGTAGTATATATAAACATAAACAAAACTAATTTTCATGTAATTTTATTGTAAATTTTGAGTCTAATATTTTTAATGTTAGATCCGAAAGTATATAAATAAATGGATATCTATTTCCAAGTACAAAATAAGTTCCATTCGTACTATTATTATCTCTTATTGATAAGGTATTATTCTCATCATTATATTCAATTATTGAATGGACTTTACTAATTGAAGTATTTTTAAGAATAATACTAGTATTAACCCTTCCTATTGTTATAGGTAAATCTTTCTTCTTATAATAAGTATAAGTTTTACCTTCAATTTCAATATGAAATTTCTCATCATTTTCATCTTTAGGACTATTTATTATAATTGAAACTTTTCCAATCATAAATTCAAGTGAAGTATTATTTTCAATTAAAAAATCATGTTCTATATACAATAACATTTTAACATCTTTTATTACTGATATTGTATAAATATCTTCATTTTTTAAATATTCTATTTTAAATAATGGAATATTTTTGTCTTTTTTATTTTTTAATTTTTTCTTTGATAAATTTAAATTAAAATCAATACCAGAGTTTGGTTTATTCATATCATCAGAAATACCAAATATTGTTATACCATTTTGTTCATTTCTTCTATCATTTTTTAATCCTAATTTATCAATTATAATTACTTTATTAAAAAATATTTCTCCTTCTAAAAAAATTTCCCTAGCATTAAGAACTAATGTATCAATAATTTTTTGATTTTTTTTCATTGTTTTTACTTTTAAATTACTAAAAGATATAATTGACTCTGAACAGTAATTTCCATCTTTTTTAATATTCTGTCTTATTTCTTCACTTAATAATTTATTTTTTTCAGTTAATTCATTTGTTGATAATCCTAAATTTTCTTCTTTTATTATTAATTTATCAAGTTCATTTTTTGGTTTGCAACAATTTATATAATTTAACAATTCATGAAACATTTTTTGTATTTGATTAAAAATAAAAAAAAATATTTTAATTTATTTTTAGACTATTAAAGACTTAATTACTAAAATAATAAAACTTTATGAAAATATTTATTTTATATATTCATCACCAATTTCATAAATGCTAAATAATCTTATAAAATTATTATATTTATAAAATAAAATCTTTATAATAATTTAATTGTTTAGAATATTGAAAATATATTCTAATAAAATAATATAAAAATAAAAAATGGATAAAGAAATAAAAGAATGGGATTTAGATCAAGATTGGGAAAATGATGTTGAAAATTATGAAGGAGTTGAAGATTACCAAATTTTAAGTAAAAAGTTATCAGATTTCAATTTAATAAACCAAAAAAAAACAGAATTAGAAAGAATGTATAGTACACATGATTTAAGAAGTGAAAGTATATCACTTCCAAATCTACAAAATTATGGTGTATCACTTGATTCAGTTGATGAACCAAAATATAAACAACATTTAAAAGAATCATTTGATACAATTTATCCTCTTTTTTATTTAGATAGAGAACAAAGGAAATTTATTTTAGAAAAAATAACAATAAGAAAAATAACACAAAGAATGAAATTATATTCAGAAAATGAAGATGCTGCTTGTGCTGCTTTTATTTTATTAGAAGGTGAAATTCATATTTTTAAAAATGATTATACATTTTTAGAATTAATAAATAATGTTTCATTATTTGGTTATGATGGTCCAATTTTTCAAAAGAGAATGACAACTACAATTGCAGAACCAGGAACAATTCTTGGTGTTATTAAAAGAAGAGATTTTTTAAATGTAATTCATCCTTTTTCTCAATTTGGTTCTTATTTATCTAGAAATATTAGAAATAAAGATAAAATTTTAGATCCTTTGAAATCATTTAAAAATTTTGTTCTTTCTTGTGTTGAAAGAGGTCCTATTGATTTTGTAAAATTAATAGATTTATATAAGAAAATTAATCCTTGTATTCATCAAAAATGTAATAGTGAAGAAATTGATTTTTCTGCTTATACTTATGCTTTGAGTAGATTACCAGTTGATGTTATTGAAACTTATATTTTTCTCCTTGTGAATAAACAACCAAGACTTTTAAATTTAAAAGAAAAACTAAGAGATATTGGAATTGAGAAAGTAAAATGTATTGCAAGAATGAGAGATATATATAAATATTTAGATGGCAAAAATGTTATTGTTTGTAGAGATATGGAAAGTGATGTTTTAGATTTTATTTCTAATATATGTATTTATTATATTGAAAGTAAGAAATTGATAAATAGGATTTATTCACCTATTACTCTTAATCAATTAGCAAAAGCTAAAGGAAATTTTGAAGAAGCTTTTAAAGTTCTTACTACAAAAACAGGGATGAATATATATGATGATGATAAATATATTTTAAAAACTGTTTTTGGGAATTTATTTGCTGAAAAATTAATTAATTTATGTTTAAATTATCAAGATATTAGTGTTAGTATAAGTAAATCTCCTGTTTTAGATAAAGACTCAGTTGAATTTTGGACTGAGAATTTATGGAATACTGTAAAACAATTATTTGATGAGAATATAGATATGGATGAAATAGATGATTTATATGTAGATATATTCCAAGGAAGTAAAAGAACATTATTATTTTGTGTATCACCTCATATGTATGCTAATAAAGATGAAATTCTAGAATGGGCAAAAAAAAATAATATAAAAACTATAACTCAAAATTTCCTAACAGAAAATGATAAATTAATAGCATATTCATATTATTATTATTTAGCAAATCCTGCTAAAGCAGAAGAAAAAGAAAAAATGAATAAAGAACATGGAATTATTTACATAGAAAAAACATTTGGAACTGGTGTAGGTTTAGTATTAATAAATTTAAATAAACTAAATCCAAAATATGTTGACCCAGATATTAATATAAAACCACGTTCAAAACATCATATTATCCTTCACATTGGATATACATTTGGTTATCAATCACATGAAATAATAAAACAAATTTTAATGCTTTTTGGTAATAAAGCAAAATCATTGAATTTAATTGGTAAATGTGGAGGTTTAATAGGAAAAAGAAGTGATATTATTGTTGCTGAGAATATGATATTAGATAAAAGTCATGAAATGGTTTCAATTAATACAGGAAAAATTGATAAAGAAGAAATTAAAAAAGTTACTCAAAGAGATGTTCATGTCGGTCTTTTATTAACTGTAGCTGGTACTATATTACAAAATTATGATTTATTAAATTTTTATAAACATGTTATGGGATGTGTTGGTTTGGAAATGGAAGGTTATTATTATGCTGCTGAAGTTGAAAGTAAAATTAAACATAAAATAATTTCTCCTAATTTTATTACTAGATGCTTTTATTATGTTAGTGATCTTCCTTTAGACCCTACTGAAAATTTAACTAAAGAAAGTGTTGCTGTTAATTGGAATGAAGGTGTTGGTGCTATGAATGCAATTCAAAGACTTATTTTAAAACAAATTTTCGAAGAACAATAAAGTATAAATTTTATAAATATATTTTTTAATTATTTTATTAGGTTTTATGATGAGTGTTTAAATAAAAAATTTTATTTAAAAAATTATTATTAAATAATAATTATTAAATAAATAACTAACATAAAATTAAAAAAATAAAAAATGAACCCAAATAAAAAATCAAAAGGTGTATTAAATTTATTTGGTTTATCTCCTCCAGAAAAAATAGAATCACTTCCTCGTGAAGTAATAAAATGGATACAAAGTTTGGATTTAACATATAGTATTAGAAATGTTAAAAAAGATTTTAATAATGGATTTCTTGTAGCTCAAATATTATCTCGTTATTACCCAATAACAAACAATATAGAACAAAATAAAAAAGCAGTTCAAATGCATCAAATAAGTAATGGATTTTCAATGGCAACAAGAAAAGATAATTGGGATCAAATAAATAAATTTATATCAAAAATAACAGAAATTACAACAAGTATAAATGACTTAGATACATTTATAAAAAATGAAAATGGTGAAATCCTTCTTTTCATAATATCATTATATCAAGAATTAACAAAAAGAAGAATTCCTTTATTAGAAGGTAAAGTAATTACAACAGATGTTGATAATTATAATAAATCATATCTTTTAAAAGAAAATGGTGAAATAGAAAAATTAAAAAAAACTGATATTGAAAATTTAAGTCATAATTTAATGGCAAATTCACAAGGTCAAATCCCAATTCAACAATCAGCACCACAAGAAGAGAAAAAATTAAATGACGAATTTTTAAATACTCAAAAAACATCAAATTCAATTTTATCAAGAGCATCACAAAACATAGTAATGAAAGGTGATGTGAAACCAATGTCATTAAATCCAGTTCAAATGGAAAAAGGATTTAAAATAAAAATTTCAGAACCGAAAGTTTATGAAACAATAACAAGAACAATTTATCAACCAAGACAACCAATTATTAGTAATGTTCCTTCTGAAAGTATTCAAAAAAAAAATACTGAAGCTGAAGCTTTTGGTAATTTTAATTCTCTTATTCAAGATGATAGAGAAGTTGAACAAAAAAATATTAGTACTGATAATCCTTTTTTAACTTTAGATGAACCTTTAAAAAAAAAAATTCAACATGATTTTCCTGAAGATTTTAGTAAAATTAGAATTGGAAATGGAAATAAATTTATTTTTTATTTTTTTAAATCTGTTGAATTTTTAAGTGATGATTCTTTTAATTTTGTTTTACAATATGTTTTGAAAATTATTGAAGATTTTTATAATATTTTAAGTGGGAAACAAGTTAATGATTATGTTGATATTTTTCTTTTAATGTTTGAAACTTATATTAATTTAGATAATTTTGATGATGAAAGTGAGAAATTTAAATTAATGCATGAAGCAATGAATAATTTTTTAATTAAAAGTTTAAAAAATAAAAATGAAGAAATGTTTGTTTTATTTAAAAATATTTTTATTGAAAAAATATTTGAAACAATAAATGATACTGAATATAGTAATAAATTAACTAATTTATGTAATTTATTATTCCAAATACTTCAACCTACAAATGAACAACAAGTTGATTTATTTAAAATGTTTAAAGAAAAAATAACAAATGAAGAAATATTATATGAATGCTTTGCAATATTAAATGATGAATTAAAAACATATACAGATAGTTTAATAGATGGATGCTTATTTTATATATTAAACGGTATTTCACATGATAATCCAAAAATAAGATATTTTTCATTACAAATGTTACTTCATTATTCACAATTTAATGTAAATTTTGTTTATAATTTCCAAAATAAATTAGATAAATTATCATCAAAAGAAAGAGATAGAGAAAATTGTTTATTAATAATAAAAATAGTAAGTCAAAGTTTAAAAGCAGCATATATTAAAAAAACACAACCAAAAGAACCAAAATCAAAAGGTTTTATAGATAAAGAATCAAATGGTGGTGATTCAGATCAACAAATATATTTAAATGAAATAGCATTTGGAAATAAAGTAATAAATGATATAATAAAAAGATTTATTGGAGATCATGTTTTTATTTTATTATTTACTAATGATATATATGAATATTTATATGATAATTGTGAATTATATGAAATATTATTAGATGCTTTATTTAAAGTAAATGAATCTATTTTAAATTTTACTTTTTATGATGGAAATCTTGATGATAATACAAATACTAAATTCGAAGGAACAATTTTTAGAAGACCTGTTAATATAATAAAATATCATGAATGGAATACTCCAATGCTATTAAAAGCTTTTGATAATTTAATAACAAAAAATGGTCAAACTGAATTAACACAAAAAGATTATGAATTTATTAAATTTATAATAAAAGATGGTTTAGATATAAATTATTCAGAAATATGGAAAACTTCATTTAATTTTTCACCTTTAGTAATAAGAGATTTAAATAATTATGAAAATTGTGGAAAATGTATTGCAATACTTGATGCTTTTATTCAATGTGAACCAATTCAGAAATTTATTTTTGATGAATGGTATGATAATTTGCATAAAATATTTACTGAGTTAATTAATGATCAAAATGAAGATGCTGAAAAGTGTAGAAATGAAATTTTAGATATTTTATTTAGATGGATTAATGCACAAAAAATAAGTCAAATAGTAAGAGATGATATCAGAAAATTATTAGAAATTTTCCCAAAAGAAATGAGAGATAAACATGAACCTGAAAATGAATAATAAATAAAAATATTATTTTTAATTTTTAATAAATACTTTATTTTAAAAAATAAAAAAAATAAATAATTTTCTTTTCCGAAAAAATATTTTAGAAATTTTTTCAATATAAGAAAAGTATTAAAATTATCATAAAAAATTTAAATTTCTTTTATAAAATAACTTTATATTAAAACAAATTTAATAATTTCATTAAAAGAAGTATCAGGGAGTAAGCAAGTTTTTAATAAAGCTTTATCCTCTTCCTTTAATGTATTTTCTTTTTCAATCCATTCTTTTTTAAACTTTTCATCATTTTTTAATTTATATCTCAATTGAAAATATCCAAAGAAAAAAATAGCCATATAATCTTTCTTATGAATATACCCAACACCAAGAGAATTTAAAGCATCTTCATAAGACCCATAAAAAAAAATAAAAACATTATCTCCCCCATTAAATGGAATATATTTTTCTTCTCCAGTAGTTCCTCCAACAGAAATTTTATTATTTTTATTAGTTCCTAATTCAAGTTGAGTAACTTCATTATCAACTCTAATATTAAAAGTATTTAAATATTCATTTGATTTTATTTCTAATTCATCTGCATTTAACAATTGATTATCTCCTTTAAATTCTCCTGGTGTTATTATATTTCCATCGAGAAGATTTTTGTACCAAACTTGTATTCCTTTTATTATTTTGTTTGAGTCTTTTTCTCCTGACCATATTTTTATTTTTTGAATTTTATAATTTAAATAATTTTCACCTAAAAAAACTATGTCGTTAAAATGTTTTGCATTTCTATATATACAACCATAATTTCCTCCGTATATGTATGGTGGTTCTTTTTTTTCTTCCATTTTTTTATATTAATTTATTATTTTCTTATGGAATTTATAAAAGTTTTTGAATTATTTTTTTTTAAATATTGATTATTTTGTTTTTTTTTTAGTTTATTGTTTTTTAAATTTTAATATATCAATTTTTTTATTTATAATAATGATTCTTTTATACTTTCTATTTTTTGACGACATATTTCATTTTCTTTTATTAATGAATGTATATCTGTTTTTATATCATTATCTTTATTTGGTTCATAATTATTTGAATATGGATTTGAATTTTTATTTTGATTTATTCTACCAAAATCATTATAATATTTACTATCTTTTAAATTTGGTTTTATATTATTTTCACTATAAACATTATTAATTTGGACTATTTTACAATATTCACTTCCTTTATACCATTTGCTTTTTTTTAATTGTTTTTTATAATTTCTTTCATTTTCTTCTTGTGGATTATCTAATTTTAATTTTTTTATCCCTTTATGATATTGAATAACTTTATGAGAATAATTTTCTCTTTTTATTGACCTTTTTTTTTGTTCTTTCCATTCTTTTGTCCCTATATTTGCTCCTAATGGACCCATTACAATTGGATTTTTTGATATATTTTTAGATTCTTCATATGAATATGGTTTAAATTCTATATATTGATAATTGTTAGTATTATTAATATTTATATTTGAATTATTTTTTTGACTATTGTTGTAATTCATTTGTTTTTGTATATTTAAATTATTATTATTAATTGGATTTATTGGTCTAGAATTATTTATTGATTTTATTCCTCCTTTTCCCATTACTTGTATTTGTGATTTAAATTTATTTTGAAAAGACATTTATGAATTTGTTTTAATTAATTACATCAAAACTACAATAAAATGGTTATAAATTATATAAAAAATTTATTAAAATTTATATTACAAAAAAATATAAAATATATATATAATCAAATTATGTTTATAATTTTTACTTAAAAATAATGTATGGAATAAGAAGACCTTGTCCATCATGTGGAGCAGGTAGTGGAAATTTTAATTATACATCATCAAATTGGAATTATAATAGAATGAATAATTATTCTCCTTCAATATCATCATTTAATTATAATAATTATAGATATTATTCACCAATAAGAAATAATCAAAATAACTATTATAATGAATATATTTCATTTTCTCCAAGACCTGTAACTGGTTATCAAAATAAATTTAATTCTGGTAATTATAATTATAGAAATAATAATTTTGAAAGAAGTCAAATTTCATTACCTTATAGAAGTAATTCAAATCAATATAATATTAGACCAATGAGTGGTATATATGATAATTATTCTAAAGTTTATAATAATAATTATTCTCCTTATGGAAATAATATTGGAGATAATAATATTAATAGAAATTATAATAATTTAGCCATGTCAACATCTAATTATCAAAATAATAATAATTTTAATAGAAATGCATTTACTCCAGAAAGAAATTCAAATAATACAAATTTATATTCTTCAAATAGATTTAATAGTAATCAACTTCCAAATAGAACATATTCAAATTTTAAAAATATAAATAATAATAATAATTATTCAACAAATAGTTACAATAATAATTATAATTATAACAATAACAATAATAACAATTATAATTATAATAACAATAACAGATATACAAACAATTCACCAGAAATAACATTTGGTTATTATGATTTTGCAAGTGGAATACGTCAATTAATAGATCAAAGAAAAACCTTTTTCATATTAATGTATGGCTCAACTGATTATAGAGGAGTAAGTTGGTGTTCAGATTGTAATTTTGCAGAACCATTAATTCAAAATGCTAAAAGAATTGTATTATCAAAACAATCAGAAAGACAAGTTTTTTGGATTAATATTCCTATTGAAAAAGAAAAAAGGCATGCTTATAAAATTGATAGTTATTTAAGAATGATGTATGTTCCTACTTTAATTTATTATGAAAATGGAATTGAAATAGGGAGAATTGTACAAGAACAAATGTTTACACAGGAAAGTATAAATAATTTTATATTAAGAGCTTATAGGCAAAATTATTATTAATTAATTAATTTTCTCTAATTAAAAATTTATTTTTTTAATATTTTATCTATTATGTTTTTAAAACCTTCTATTTCTTCAATAAATTTAGGATTTTGAATTAATTCTTCATAAGGTTTTTTTTGTTTTTTTCCAATAAACATTTTTAATTTATCATAATAAGAACATTTTTGAATAGATTCAAGACACTTTATTAAAAATTCATTTTTATTATTTTTTTCCTGATTTTTACTTAACACAATACCAATATTTAATATTAAATCAGAAAACAAATCAGCATCTAAAGAAGGAACATTAATCAAATTATAAAAATCATCATTAGATAATTTTTCACAAAGATAATTTATTTTATCATCAGATTCTTTAAATTCTTTCCATTTAGTTTTAAATTTTTGTAAAGTTAATTTTTCATCTTCAATAAATTTAATTCCTTCTTTTTTATTATCAACAACAAAATTTTTAAAAAAAATATCAATTTTTTTAGACTCTATTTCTTTTTCTTCAGAAATAGGATTTAAAATTCCTTTTTCTGGTTTTATTTCAATAACATCATCTAATTTCATTCCTTTAAGATCAGCTCCTAAAACCATTTGATGAAAATTATCATAATCCATATATTGAGTTACTGCTTTTTTTTTAGCTCTATCTACATTACTTCTATGATTTTCTTCATCTATTGCTCCTTTTAATTCTTGTTTAAATCTTTCATTACTGTTTAATAAATCTTCATTTAGTTTTTTATCAAATTTTTTTAATTCTACTTCACTAAAAAAACGAGTCATATTTTTTGCAATATTTAAATTAATTAATTTTTTTTATATATTTTAATAATTTTTAAATTAAATATTTGAATATCTATATTAAATTGAAGTGTTGTTAAGAAAAATATTAGATTATTAATTTTAAAATAAAAATAAACAAATTATAAAATGTTTTTACATATATTTTCAAATTAAAAATTTTTATTTATTGTTATATAAATTAAATATCATTTCATTTGTTAAATATATTTTTAAAAAAATTTTTTTATTTTTTATCACAAAATGTATTTTTTAAATTATTTAATATAAAAACTATAGATTAAAAATAATATAATGTCTTTATTCCACTTTTTTTATTTAACAATATTTTTTAAATCAAATTAAATTAAATAATCAAAAAAATTGACAACAATTATTTCTTCTTGCTAGCAATAATTGTCTTTGAGCTAAAGGATTTTCATTAACAATACTAACTCTATTATCATCATCAAAAGTAATATTGTTTACTTTAGAATATTCATTCATTCTTTGAATTATTATAGAAAGTAAATAATCCATAGATTCATTAATATTTATTCCTTCTTTACAAGATGTTCTAAAATAATGAATAAATTTATTCTCTTCTGTAAATTTTTTTATATCATCATCATTTTTTAAATCTTCCTGCTCAACTAAATCAATTTTATTTTGAATTAAAAGAATAGGAATAGGATTTCCATCAATAAATTTAGTATTTTCTTCAACTGCTTTTTTCCATAATAAAGCTTTGTTTAATGTTTCTGGAAAGGTAATATCAGAAAGAATTAAACATCCATGTGCTCCATTACAAAAAACTTTAGTCATAAGTATATTTTTATCTTGTCCTCCTATATCCCAAAATTGTATTTTATAATAGTTTCCTTTATATTCATAAATTTTATAATTAAAATCAGATAATATTGTAGCTTGATATTGATCAATAAATTTATCTTTCATCCATTTATTACAAAATGATGTTTTTCCTGTTCCTGAATTACCAACAATTACTATTTTTATTACTGATTTACAATTTTTAAAATTTTTTTTTGTGTCAATCATTTTTAATACCTAATTAAATTAATTATATATATATTTATAAATTAAATTTTTTTTTTATAATTATAAATAATACTAAAATTATTAGAAATATACATATTAATTTAATTTTTTTTGATAAACCAAATCTTTCTTCTAATTCATATGTATTTATATTAATATAATTTATATTATTATTTGGAATTTCAATTTCAAAACTTTCTTCTTTATGATGATTTAATTCAATATAATTTCTTGTATCTGGGATTTTTTTAATAAAAGCATTATAAGAAATATAATTTTGAGAATTTTTTATTATTAATGTAATAAAATCTATATTATTCATAAAAGATATTTCTTTTGGATATTTATTTTCAACATAAATATCATTTTTATCTACTCCATAAGATAAAAGATTAGAAGTAGAATTTGGTTGAATTGGAATATTTGAATTAAAACTTGAACTTCCATTTCTATTAAGTGACAAAAAATCTTTTTTATTATCTAAATTAAACCATGAAAAAGAATTCCTTGAATCATTTGAACTTGAATTTCTTTCATCAAAAATTGTTTCATCAATTGTATATTTCCATAAAATTTTTTGATATTTGGAAATTTCATTTTCATTTTTTTTTTTTAAATAATCTTCAAAATGCATATTAAAATATTGTTTTAAATCTTTTTTTCTTTCATTTTCTTTTTTTTGTAGATTTCTAAAATTGAAATTATCATTTTTTTTGATTAATTCGTAAACTTTTTCTGATAAATTTACAAAATATAAAGTACATTTTAATTCTTCATCAAAATTAAAATTTACAACATTATTATTATCACTTTTTTTATTTGGATAATCTACATTTAATTTATTAAAAACATAATAATCATTATTTATAGAGATTGTTGCAAAAGATTTTATTCCTAAATTTATTAAAATATCTTCAAAATCTAATTCATTTTTTCCTAAAATTACTCTTAATTCAAATTGAATTTTTTTAATTAATTCATCACATATTAATGTCATTTGAATATCTAACCATACTTCATGAAATGATAAATCAAATAATATTATATCTTTTGATTTTAAAAAATTTGCTTCTTCAATTAAATCAATTTCACCATTTTCAGTTTTTTTTTTTAAATTAATTGGTAATAAATGATATAATCCAGATAATTTAGGAAAAATTTCACATACTTCTAAAATTTTGCTTTTTAATACTGACATATTATTATTTTTTGAATCAATCATTATTTTCTTTTTAATATTTGTATGATTTCTAAACATTACTTCAACATCAATTAAATTAGATGAAACCATTTCACCATCACCATTATATAAAATATAACAATCCTGAATATAAATAAATAATATATACTTTATTATATTTTTGGTTTATTAAAGGGTTTGAACATATTGTTCCAATAAACATAAAATATTTTATTTTTTTTCAAAATATTTCAATAAAAAACAATATAAATTTAGGAAATAGAGTATCCTTTTAAAATACTTATATTAATAAACATTATTAATACTAAGGAATAAAAAGTTAATTTTAATTATATAAAACAAACAATCTAAATATATCAAATTGAAAATATTCATTTAATTACAAAATAATTAAATAATAAAATAAATTTTAAAAATAAATTTTTTATTTACTTTTTAAAGAATTCATCTAGAAATTTAAATAATATATATTTATTAAAAAAGAAAATAAATTATATAATAGGTTTTAATGAAAAAAGAAAAAAAATTAACTTTAAAATCTTTGATTTAAACAAATATTTAAAAAAGAAATATTTAATAGTTTAATTCTTTAACTATATCCAAAATTTTGGAATTATATTTTAAAATAAAATAAAAATTTTTTCTTAAAGAAATAATTTAAAATAATTCATAAAAATAAAAATGATTAGCAAAAAATATTTATAAGTTAATTTTAAAATATTTTTATGAATAATAATAATTTTTTAAAATCTTGCTTATTCAAAATGTATTTCTCATGTTTTTCCTGTTCCTGAATTACCAACAATTACTATTTTTATTACTGATTTACAATTTTTAAAATTTTTTTTTGTG
>JAJJLH010002189.1:0-36973 GCA_023806865.1 Isotricha sp. YL-2021a | reverse complement strand
ATAAAATAAATGAAAATAATGATAAAAATGAAGATAATAAAATAAATGAAAATAATAATAAAAATGAAGATAATAAAATAAATGAAAATGATGATAAAAATGAAGATAATAAAATAAATGAAAATAATAATAAAAATGAAGATAATAAAATAAATGAAAATAATGATAAAAATGAAGATAATAAAATAAATGAAAATAATGATAAAAATGAAGATAATAAAATAAATGAAAATGATGAAAAAGTTGAAAAGAATAAATCTTATGAAAAAGATGATAATTCTAAATCAATTAATTTAATTAATAATGACAATTTAAATAAACCTTTAATTGAAGAAAATGAAAATTCAAATAAAAAAATTTTTGATGATGAAAATGAAAATATTTATTCAATATTAAATAAAGATGATAATTCAATAAAACCAAATATGGAAGGAATAAATAAAACACCAATAAATGATTCTAATAAAGAAAATCAAACTAATAATGAAATAAATAATGATATTATAAAAAATAATAATGATAATGTTATAACAATATCTAAAGAAAATAAAGATAATAAATATGTTAAGGAAAAATCAGATTTTTATGGGGAATTAAATAATAATAATAATATACAAGAATTAAATGAAAAAAATGATAAAAAAATTGATGCAGAATTATATAATATTGATAATAAAAATAAGTCTATATCAGATAATAAAAATAAAGTAAATGTTATAGATTCAAATATTTCAGATAATATTAAAAATAATAATGATATTCTATTAGAAAATGAAAATAATAATGAAAATAATAATAATAACAATAAAAATGAAAATATAAATGTTGACAATCCAATAAATAATACAAGTAAAAATAATATTAATCCAAATCTAAGTGATAATATAATTAATAATAAAGGAAATGATATCAATAATTTAATTCAAGAAAAAGATAAAATTAATGAAATAAATAATAATATTCCAAATAATAAAATTACTACCAATAATAATAATAATAAAAATTATTTTTCTGATTTTGAACAAGAAAATAATAATAAAAATTTCCCACAATTAAATTTAGAATTAAATAATAATAATGAATCAATAAAAAGAAAAGAATTTCCAAAAAAGAAAGTATCAAATAATATAAATCCAGAAGACAATTTAAATATTAATCAATATCAAACTAATTTAAATTCCAATAAATCAAATTCAAATATAAATATTAATAATAATATAAATGATAATAATAATTTAAATAATGTAATTTATAGAAACTCTTCAAATGATAATATAAAAAAAGAAAAACCAATAAATATAATTGATAAAATAGAATTACGTTCAATTAAAAATCAAAAACCAGAATTTATCAATGATCAAATTACTCCAAGTTCATATATAAATCAAGATTATAAATATTCAAAATTATCAGATGAAAGTCCAATTAATTTATCAAATAATAATAATAAAACAAATAAAAAAAATGATTTTTTACTTAATTTTGATTATCCAAGAAATAATAAAGGAAAAAAAAATGAATTATCATTAAATTTAGATAATAAAAATAATAATCAATCAATAAATGAAAATGATTTAGATTTAGATATGAAATTAGATGAAATTCATAATTTTAATAAGAATTTAATAAATGAACCTCCTGAAATTAATATAGATCAATTTAATGAAAATAGAAAAATTATGAATGAAAAATTATCAAATGAAATAAATGCAATTAAATCTCCAAAAAGAATGAATCCTTCTCCTTATCAATATACTCATATTGGGAATGATAAAATTTTAAAAGAAATTGAAGATTTAAATAAAGAAATATTAAATATGCAAAATGAAGAATCAAAAAATACTTTTAAAGATAGATTAACATTACTTAAAAGTGAAGGATTTGATAAATTAATTCCAGGATTAAATGAAAATAAAAATATATTAAATAAAGATATAGATAATAATTTAAAATTTAGAAATACAAGTCCAAATGTAAAATTAAATTTATTAAATTTAAATGAGGATGAAGATTTTAATACAATAGAAACAAAAGAAAAAGATACAAATGAAAATAATAAAAAAATAAGTCCTTTAGGGTTAATTTATCCTGAAAAACCAAGAAATAGTAATCAATTAATAAAAGAATATAAAATTAAAAATGGATTTGAAACAGAACCAAATGAAATACATAAGAATAATAATAATAATAATTTATTAAGAGGAAGAAAAAATCTTACTTTAAAAGAAGATGATGATATAATTAAATTAAGAAATATTAAATTATCTTCATTTAAACCTAATATTGATGATGAATTAATGAATACTGGAACAATTGGAAAAAATTTTATTTATCCTATTAATGAAATTCCTTTACATATGAAAACTCCTTTTAATAAATTATTTATTAAAATTCCAAGTGCTGATATTCAAAAAAATTTCAAAACTTTAGAAATTGATGATAAAAATTATGTTAGAAATAAAATATTTAATCAAAATAAAATTGATAATAATTCAGAAAAGAAATAATTAATAATAGAATAATATTTTTTTTATTTTTTTTGAAACATTTTTTTTTTTAAAATTTTAAATTTTAATAAATACTCAAATACATTTTTTTAAAATTTATTTTTTTATTTAATATGAATTATTTAATTTTTAAATTTTATCCAAAAAAAAAAATAAAATAAGAAAAGATTAAAAAAATTCATTTTCAATTTTCATAGCCAAATCTCTTTCCCTTTTATGTTGAAGTAAAATTTGTTTTTCATAATAATCTAAAAGTAACAAAGGAAATTTTTCTTTAATTCTTTTATTAGTATAAGTTGAATTTAAAGGTTGAATTCCATTATTTCTTTTTTTCCATTCAATTTCTATAAAAAAAGAACTTGGCTCATCATTATTTTGAAGTACAGTTAAAAATTTATTTGGAATATCTTTTTCAATATCTCCTTTTATTATATTATTTAAAAATTTTCTTCTTATGAAGTAAGGTTTTTCATTTTTATTTAATTGATTTATTTCATCTATATTTGGTATTAATATATTATTTTCAAAATTTTTTTTATTATAAATCTTTTGTTTATTTAAAGTTGAATTTTTATTTTTAATTTTTGTTTTAAATTTTTTTTTTGTTTTATTTGATTTTTTTTTTTTTTCTTTATAATATTCATCTAAAAAAATTTTTATTATATTTGGATCTTTAAAACTTGATTTTGGTTCATAACTACTATCTTTTATATCATATCCTACCCATTTACATTTATAATATTTTTCTCCATTCATTATTTTAATATCTAAAATTTTTTCAACTTCATATTTAAAATCTTTAATTTTATTTTTATTTGATTTAGATTTTGTTTTTAAATTTCTTTTATAAGTCAATTCTTTTTTATGATTTATTTTTTTCTTTTTTCTTAATATCCTTTTTTTAAATATTTTTTTTTTATTAGTTAATCTTTCTTTATTTTCAAAACTTTCTTCATAATCTTCTGAATCTTCTTTTTTATAATTTTTTTCTTTTGATTTTTTATGATTAAATTTATCATGTTCGTCATTACTTTTTTCACTTTCTTTATCATCATTTTCAGAATCTTCATTACTTTCTTCAATTGATTTATTAATATTTATATCTTGAATAGTTTCATCTTCACTTTTTTCACTTTCTTCATTTTCATAATTTATATCATTGTTTTTATATTTTTTAATATTTTTATTATCATTCTCTTTTTCAATATTATTTTCAATATTTTTTTCATTATTTTCTTCAATATCTAAATCATTACTTTCTATATTATTTATATCATTTAATTCAGTTTTATTATTTGTTTGTTCATTTATTATTTCTTTTTCATCATCTTTTTCTTCATTTTTTTTATTTTCATTTTTCTTTAATTTATAATTATCAATTATTGTTTTTGAATTATTATTTTCAACAATTTTATTATTACTTCTTTCTTCAGTTTTATTATCATCATCTTTGTTTTCAATATTTTCAATATTTATATCTTTATTTATATTAATATTTTCATTATTTATTTTTTTATTTTGATTTATATTATATTGTTCTTTATGTTTCATATTTACTTTTAGATAATATTCATCTTTTGTTTTTTTTGCAGGTGTTTTTAAAGAATAATTATCTGAATCACTTATATTCATTTATTTGTTTCCAAAAAAATATTTATGTTTAAAAACTAAAATTTCTTTTATATGGATAATTATTTAAAAATAATATAAAAAAATAATTAAAATTTATTAAAAATAAAAAATAAATAATAATTTTAATAAAAAAATGAATACAATATTTACAAGGAAATTAAACTTTGAAAATAGAGGAAGAAATGCTTATAAATATAAACAATTAATGGATGCAATAAATAAAATAAATGAATCACATGATAATAAAATTAATATTTCATTAAATTCTCCAAGAAAAGTTTCATTAAATAATGATTATTTCAATACATTATATACATCACCAATTTTACCAAATAGATCAAATAATAATTATTTAACTCTTAAAAAAAAGAAAAGTAATAGTATTTTAGGTTTAAATCCAAAATTTTTATTAAAAACTAAAAATGAGAAAATTGAATTTGGAAAAAATAAAAAAAGTGATTTGGGTTTTACTAATTATTTTTTAACGTCTGAATTAGAAAAATTTGATGGAATGTTAAAAAGAGGTTATAAGAAAAATTTTGTCAAAAAAAAAGATGATTTTTATGATTTAAATATGAAAAGAATAATAGTTAGTCAAGAACAACAACATAGAGAAATTCAAAAAAAAAGCCAAATTGCTTTACAAAAATTAAAAAATTGGGATAATCAATTTATGATGGATTAATCAAAAATTTTATAAAAGAATAAAAAATAAAAAGTTTATTTATTTTTTTGTTATATTGAATTTAAAATGAGTATATTATTTATTTAAATTAAATTTTATTAATTTAAAATTTTTTAAATAGGAAAAAAAATGAAAAGTCCTGAAAATAGTCAATCAGAAAATATTACAACAATTGAAGAAAGTAATATTTTAAAAAATGTATTAAGTCAACAAAATATTTTTCCAATGATTAAAAATTATACAAGTATTATAAATTCTCAAATAAATAAAACTTCAAAAATTAATACAAGTGTAAATAATAGTAAATTATATACTCATAATAAAAGTTCAAATGATTTAAATACCAAATATCATAATAGTGAGTTATTCCCTTTTCCTCAAAAGAAAAAATATCATGAAAAGAATAATTATTCTTTTAAATTAATGAAAGGTAGGATTTATATTACTGACAAAATCAAAAAGAAACTTTTAAATTATTCATTTGAACAAAATAAAGAAGAAAATATAAATATTAATAAAAATATAAATGATAGAATATCATTTTTTGATAAAATTAGTAAATTCAAATATATTCCAATTGATAATAAAAATAATAAAATAAAATTAAGTAATAAAATTTCAATTCATGATTATTTATCAAAAACAAAAGAATTAAATTTAATGAAATATACTTTAGAAATTAAAAAGGAAAAATTAAATAGTTATATTGAAGATAGAGAAAGTAAAATTTCTAATATTGAAAATAATATTAAATATATAAATTATATTAATACTCAATTTACAAATCAATTTATGATAAAATATAATGAATATATAAAAAAATTGGATAGACAATATAAAAAAGAAGTTTTTGAAAATAATAAATTAGAAGGAATAATTAAAAAATTAAAAAATGAATTACAAGATATTAATTTAATAATAAAAAAATTACAAATAAATAAAATAGCATTTAGGAAATGGTTTTATTTACAAATTCAAGTTAAAGAAAAATTAATTTCTTTTCCAAATTATTATGAATTAATTTTAGAAAATGGGAAAAATGAAATTTTAAATAAAATTAGTGAAAATGAAATAAATAGAATTAGAAATTATAATAAAAAATTATTATATGAAAATGTAGATGATTTTATAAATGAATTTAAAAGAATTGAAGATAATACAATAATGCATATTAAAAAATATGAAAAAATAAAAGATGAAATTTATGAATTAGAAAAATATAAGAAAGAATTACAACAATCAATATTAAAAATTGAATTAAATGATAATAATTTAATTAAAGAAAATGAAGAAAAACTTAAAAATTTAAAAAGTATTTTTATTAAAACAATGTATAAAGGAATTAGAATTGGAAATTTATCAAAAAATTGTTTAAATTATACATCAAGAAAAAATTCTTATGAAATAAATGAAAATTATTTTATATATAATAATTCAATTAATTCAATATCAAAAATAAATTTATTTCATTCTTTATTTCAAGACTGTTTAGATAATAAATTTCAAAAAAAAGAAAAATATTCTAAAAAATATATTAAAATATTTGAAATATTTAAAACTTCATTTGCTTATAAAAATAAAATTTCAAAATATATAAATCATTTATTCTCTATTCATAAAGTTGATAACACAAATGAATCAAAAATGATTTGTATGCTCGAATTTATTGAACAATTTATAAATTATCTTATTTTTCAATATAGATATTATAAATCAAATCCTATTTTATATATAGAATATAAAAACGCTCTTTCAATTGTTGATAGTGATAATAAACAAAGAAAATATTTAAATCAAATAGAAAAAATGAAGGAAAAAAGAAAAGAAATTAATCAAAAAATTGAAGAAAGAATGAATAAAAAATATTTTCTTCCTTATAGAAAAGTTAATATTAATTATATAAACAAAATAAAAAAAGATAGAGAAAAATTATTATTATATAAAAAAGAAAAATCAGCATCTTTAGAAATAAAAGACTTTTTATATGATATATAAAAAATATTTTTTTTTTTTATATAAGTTTATTATAAATATCAATAAATTTGAAAAAAAAAAATTAATTAAAAAAATGGACAATAATAAAAGACAAATGATAGAAATAATTGCAAATGATAGAATAGGAAAAAAAGTAAGAGTTAAATGTTTCCCAAATGATACAATTTTTAATTTAAAACAATTAATTGCTGCTCATATTGGAACTAAACCAGAGAAAATTAAATTACAAAATGCAAATATAATTTATAAAGATAAAATAACTTTAGAAGATTATGAAATTAAAGATGGTTCTTCTATTGAATTATATTATAATTAAATATTGATTTTTTTACAATTTTATCTTTTTTAATATTAAAAAATTTTTTATTATAATTTATTTTTTTTTTGAATTAATTGAATTTAGAATTATTATTTTTAAAATTTATGGATAAAAGGAATAAAAATATTAATCAATTATTTGAAGATTTTGATATTGATAATGATATTAAATTTAAAAGAAGAGAAAATAAATTATTCTCATCAATTGAAAGACCTAAAATAAATAATTTAAATAAATTAATAATTCCATATAATTTTGAACAAAAAAAATATAATATTCAAGACAATGAAATTGAATTTTATGAAAAAAAAGACTATTTATTATCAAAATTAAATGAATGGAATAATTTAGATCTGTTTAAATTAGATGATAATTATCATCCATCATTTTGTCAAAATTTTATTTTAATAGTTTTATTTCTTTTTACTAATTTATTATATTTAATAATTTCAATTTTTTTTATATGTTTATTTATGTTTAATCCTGCTTTTATTTTTGTTATAGTTATTTTATTTATCAAAATAAATCAAATTTTAAAAATCATTAAATATATTTGTTTAGATAATTTTAAATTATCAAAAATAAATAAACTAATTTTAAATGAGAATTGTTCAGATTTTTGTAAAGAAAATAAATTAAAATGGACTTATGGAGAAAGTGGTTATTGGATTGAATTATCAAAACAATTTTAAAAATATTTTAATATAATTACAAACAAATTTAAATAAAATGTATTTTTATTTTTGCAAAAAAATATTTATGAATTAACTTTATTAATATACAAAAAATATAATATATAATATTTTTTCAAAAATAAAAAATTTATTAATTTTTAAATTTAAATTTCAATATGTCAATATATCAAATTATATCAAAAATATTTTTAATGATATCAGAATATGAAGATGAAATAGAACAAATAAGAATTCAATTAAATTCAGAAAATAATTTTGATTTAGTACAATTATTTTCCCATTTATCAACAAATAATTCAGTAAATACAAATAATTTACGTGATTTTTATATAAAATTTTCAGACGATCAAGAAATTAATATTGAAGAATTAGAATTATATTTAACAAAAATAATATTTTTTTATGATGAAGATAAAAATGGTAAATTATCTTATAGTGAATTTATATCTTTTGTTTTAAGTCAAACAAAATATAATTTAAGAAGACAAATTCATATTAATCATAATAATGATAATAAAAATGAATTATCAAATAATATTATTATTTTATTTAATGGATTAGTTGAAAAAGAAATTGAATTAATTCAAAATTTAGAAAATTTAGAAAATCAATTATATCAAATTGAAAATTTTAATCCTTCTCTTATATTTGAAAAAATTAAAAATAATGGTTTTATTACACCTGGTTCTATTATTATGATATTAGATGAACAAGATATTAAAATTTCAAATGTTGCTATTCAAAATATTATGAGAAGATTTGATATTAATGGAGATTGTAGAATTGAATTAGAAGATTTTATTATTATTATGAATTTTGCTCAAATTAAACAATTAAATTATGGTAAAGATATTTTAATTAGGAATAAAGAATTTATTTATAATAATAATAAAAAAATTAATTTACCTTATGATAAAAAAACACAAAAAAATAAAAAAGAAAATTATGTTAAAATAAATATAAATAAAAATAATAAATTAAAAGAAAGAAGAATTGAAAATAAAATAAATAAAAGAATTAGAAATGATAATAATGATTCATATCAAAATAATGTTTATAATAATGATAATAATTCATATTTAAATGAAAATAAAATTTATAATATAAGTAATTTAAATAATATAAGTAATAATAATAATATTAATTTTAGTAGTAATATAAGTCAATCATTAATAAGAGATAGAACACCTATTAGAAAAAATATAATTAATGATTATATTAATGATAATGATTTTAGGAAAAGTAAAAGAAATAATCAAAGTTATGATATATCAGAAAGAATAAATAAAAATTTTCAATTTGATAGTAATAATAATGATTATTCAGAAGATTTAAATGTTACTCCAAATAATAAATCACAAAGATTTTTAAATGATAATTCAAATTATAAATCATTTGTAAAAGATGAAATAGAAAAAATAAAAAAAAATTCAATATTTAATGAAATCAAAAATATGAATCATAAAAAAAAAAATTCAAATATAAAAGATATAAATAATAATTTAAATAATTTAAATCATTCAAATACTCCAAATAATAATTCCTATAACATAACTAAAAATATTTTTTATGATAATAATAATTCATTATTATTATCAAATATAAATAATATAACATCAGAGACATATAGAAAAGTAAAAAAAGAATATTTAGACAATGATTTTAAATTTTTGAAATCAGATACTGAAATTAGTAATGAAGAAAAACTTAATATATTTCTAGATAAAAATAAGAAAAAAAGAAAAATTAATAAATCAATTATAATTACTGGATATATAAAATTAGTAATTTCAATGGAAATTGAAATTGAACAAACTAAAATTATATTATCTAAAAAAGATGATTTTAATATTAAAATATTATTTAATATTTTTGAATCAAAAACTTATCCTAAAAAAATTAGTATATCATCTTTTAAAAGAGCATCAATAAATTTTAATGTTAAATTATCAAATAAAGATTTATATCTTATATTTAAAAAATATGATATTGAACAAAAAGGTTATTTAGAATATGAAGATTTTTTTAATATTTTTGTTCCTTATGAAAAAGAATATAGAGATAATAATTTACAAAAAGAAATTTTAACTGAATCATTAACTAATGAAACTTCTATTATTATTGAACAAATATTAAAGAAAAATATTGAATTTGAAAATCAATTAGATAGAATGAGAAAAGAAATGAATGTTCATAAACAAAATATTAAAGAATATTTTGATTTAATTGATAAAGATAAAAAAGGCTTTATTATTTCTGAAGATTTACATATTTTTATGAATAATTATTTAGAAAATAATTTGAATAATCAAATTGGAGTTGATTTATTTTTTTTAAAATTAGACAAAAAAAAATTGAATAAACTATATTTCGAAGACTTATATAGAGAAATAAATTTTTAAATATATAATATTATTTATTAATAATATCAATTGTATATAACATTTTAACATATATTACAAAAAGAAAAAAAAAAACTTTCAAAAAAATAAAAAACAAATATAAAAAAAAAAAATAAAAAAAAAAAATTAAAAAAAAAAAAACCAAATAAAAAAAAATATAAATATAAAAAAAATTATAAAAAAAAAAATAAAAAATAACATTATTACCTTAATCCCCTTCATCATCATCTCCTTTTTCTTCATTATCATCTTTTTCTTCATCTTCCTCTCCACCACTTTTATTTTCTTCATTTTCAACTTCACTTCCTTCTTCTTCTTCCTCTTCTCCATTTTTACTTCCACCTTCACTTTCTTCAACAGGTTTTTCAATTCCAACTTTTTTTTCTAAATTTTCTAATCTGGATCCGACTTTATAAACTAAATCCATAATTTGTGTATTTTCTTGTAATAAAAGATCAATTTGTTTTAATAAATTAGCATTTTCATCTTTTTGTTCTTTAATTCTTCCTTTTAAATATTTATATTTTTCTAATAATTGAGGATTAAATTCATTATAAGTATCATCAAAAAATTTAAAAATATCATTTGTCATAACTTCAATTGCTTTATTTAAATTTCCTTCAAATTCACTTAAATAAATTGCATTATCATCCATTTTACCAATTTTAACTTCTATATTATCACATAATGTATTATATGATACTGCTCCTTCTTCATCTTTTGGTCTCTCTTGAAATGGACGAAGTTGCTCATTCATTCTTGCTATGTCATCCATTTCCATTTTGTTTGCATTTTTTTTCTTGTTTGCCATCATGTGGTTTAATGTATTGTCACCATAACGAATTAAAAGCTGCTCTGAATATGCTCCTTCGTTTTGACCTAAGTCTATTTCGTAGGATTTTGCTTGCTTTTTTGGAATTGACATTAGGAAACGGGTGTCGTAGTTACTATTGAAGAAATCCATTTTTTTTAATTTTTTTTTTTTTTTTTTTTTTTTGAGTTTTATTTTTTAATTTTTTTTTTTTATTATATTTATGGTAAATAAAATATATAAATTAAAAAATTATTTAAATAATTTATATTAAATTATATAATACAATAAATCATTAATATTTTATATTTTCATATATGGAAAATAAATAATAAGCTGCAGTCGCAGGATTTAATTCATTTTTTTCTAAGCATTTAATAACAAAATCTCTTTTATATCCTAAATCAACAACCATATTAACAAAATATTCATTTATAATAAATGAATTAGTATGATTAATATGTTGTCCATTTTTTTTTTGTAAATTCGATTTAGAATGAACAACATTATTACTAATATTATTTTTAGAATTATTAACTTCTCCACTTATTAAATCATTTTTTGAATTTATTAACATTCCATTATCAATTTCTTCATTATTATTTAATTCATAATTAATATTAAATTCTTTAACTTTACCACTAAATTTCATAATATCATTTTCAGTAATAATTTCAGGATTAATATTATCTAATTCTTCACTATAATCTTCATCATCAGATAAAATAGTATTATATGGAGCTAAAATAATACTTTTAGTTTCAATATTTTTATTATTAATATCAACTTTATCATCAATAGTAAATAAATTTCTCAAAGTAAAATTTTCACCTAATTCTCCTTTTGGTGCTTTTCTATAATCAATATGAGTTTTACTTAATAAAATCATTTCAGCATTAGTAAATAAATGATATTTATTAACATTTAAATTCATATTAAATTCAGTATCATCCATTTTTAACCAAGAATGATTTAAAATATCATCAGCACTAAATCTTTTTTTAGGATCTTTACAAAGCATATTCAATAATAAATCATTAGCATCATTACTAATATCTTTAATAGGATTTAAAGAAGAGTTTAAAATTTCATATTGTAAATCATTTAATTTCCCTCTATTAAAAGGTACATTCCCACTTAACATAATATATAAAGCAACACCACTTGACCAAATATCAACAGGAAAACCAAAATAACCTTCTCCTTTAATAATTTCAGGTGCCATATAAACAGGAGTTCCACATTGATCATGAAGAATTAAATTAGAATTTATTAATTTTCCAACACCAAAATCACATATTTTAATATTATTATTTAAGTCTATTAAAATATTTTCTAATTTTATATCTCTATGAACTATATTTTGACTATGAATATATTTTATTCCTTCTATTATTTGACGGAATAATATTTTTGCTGTTTTTTCTCCTAATTTTCGTCTTTTTTTAACGAAAGATTGTAAATTTCCACCTGAGATATATTCCATTATTATTAACATATATTTTTCTGTTTCAAAAGTTTCTAAAATTTTTGTTATTGATGGATGACGTAATTTTCTCATTAAATTTGTTTCATATAATATTTTTTTTTTTGATATTTCATTTGTTATATTTTCTTTATTAAATGATTTTATTGCAACAACTCTTCCTGTTAAAATATTTAATCCTAAATTTACTTTTCCAAATGCCCCTTTTCCTATTATTCTACCAAATTTATAAAATGATAAATCTGTTTTTGGATATTCTTTATTTTTATTGTAATAATCTTTTATGTATTTTGATAACATTTCACTTTCTTTTAAATAATAATTTGAATCTTTCATTGTTGATAATAAGGATGTGTTTGAGTTATTTAAAAAAATATTTGATTCTGGATTTCTGTTATGTTTATGGATTTGATTGTTTATTTTATCTTTTTTTAATTTTTTGTGTTTTATATTTTCTTTTTTTATTATTTTATTTGTTTGTTCTTTTAATAATTGTTTATTACTTATTTCATTTTTGAAATCATTTAATAATTTATTTATTGAATCTAAATTTTTTTTATATATTAAATTTTTAATATCGATATTTTTTAAATTTTTTTTTTTACTAATTAAATTTTCTTTAATATAATCATTTTGATTATTATGATTTAATATATAATGACCTGGTGAATTTGCTGAGGAATAATTTCCTTTTTTTATATTATTTAAAATTAATTTTTCAATTTTAGATGTTAATTTTTCTTTTATTTTATTTTCAATTTTATATTCTTTTTCTTTACTATTTCCATTATTATTATTAATATTATTTTGATTATTTTTTTGTTTTGAATTTGCTTTTGAATTTTGTTTTGAAATTGGTGCAGTTAAAGCAAAAAATGCTTTTTGATTTAAAATTTTATTATTTTGAATATTATCTTTACTTACATTATTATTTAAACCATTACTTATATTTGAATTATTATTATTTATTTGATGTGTAGTTATATTATTAATATTTATTGAATTTGTGATAGAATTATTTTCAGTTTGTTGTATTTTTTCTTTTTTTATTATATTTTTTAATTCATTTTGTAAATTATTACTATTATAAAAATTAATTTTATTATTTCCTTTTTTATGATTAATTAATTTTGTTACCCTTTTCTCATTTGAATTTTTCCTTGAATTTAAAGCAGTTTGTGCCATTCTTTTTTTCTGTTGTTGTAATTGTAAAAGATTAATATTATCAATGATATCTTTTTTATTTTTATGTAAATTAGAAACTAATTTATTAAATATCTTCATAGAAATTTTTTTTTCATGTATTCCACTTCCTAATCTCGGTTTATTACAATTAATATTTTTATTATTTATATTAATATTATTATTATTTTCATTAATTTCTTTAATTTCTTCTCTAGGAGAAATAATAATTTTATTTAAAGTATGATTTAAAGTTTTACTTTTATCATCAGAAGACATTTTTGTATTATTTTGTAAACTTGTATTTATACTTATACTATTTGCATTTGGAGCATGTGTTTTAATTATATTATTTCCATAACCTTTGTTAATATGATTAATTGGATTTGTATAATTTAAAAAATTAGAATTTTTTTTCTTTATAAATTTCCTTTTTATAAATTCTAATGTATTTTCTTCAATTTCTTTTCCTTCTGTCATCATTTCTTCATTTTTATTATTAGATGATTGATTTATATTATTTATATTATTATTTTTATCTGGTGATGCTTTTGAAGATGTTTTTAATGATTGTCTAAATGAGTTTGAATTTGATGAAAATGCTGAAAAAATTCCAAAATTTTTAATAGGAATTTGCTTTGGTTTTATTTTTAATGCTATTGATTTTGTTGGATTTATTATATTTGAAGAAAAGTATTTATTTGTATCATCCATATTTTTTTTATTTATTTATTTTTAAAAATACAAATTAAGAATTTAAATATAAAAATTTTGTTGAATTCATTTATCTATATAAATTATTTATTTTTTTTGATTTAAGATATTTAAATAGATTAGAAATGAAATAAATATTTTTAAATCTTATAATTTTTTGTATTATTTTTTTGTAATAAAGTAAAAAATAATATTAAAATAAATTCAAAAATAAAAAAAAAAATATTATATCTTATTTATTTTATGATGCCAAACTTTCTTTATACAAAGAATAAAATTTACTCTTTTTATTCCCCATTAAATTTTCATAACTATCACATTCAACAATTTCTCCATTATCTAAAACAACAATTTTTTGACATTTATTAACCATTTGAATATGATGAGCAATCATAATAACAGTACAATCTTCAAATAAAATTTTCATATTTTTTTGTATAATTTCTTCAGTATGAACATCCATTGAACTAGTAGCTTCATCTAAAATAATTAATTTACTTTTTTTTAATGTAGCTCTAGCAAAACAAATTAATTGTTTTTCTCCAATTGAAAGATTAGAGCCTCCTTCTTTAATTTTAATATTTAATCTCTTTTCACCTGGATTAATATCATTAAATAAAGAAAAAGAATCTAAAATTTCTAAAATTTCATTATCATTATATTTTTTTAAAGGGTCTAAATTATCTCTTAATGTACCTTCTAAAATAAAAGGATCTTGAGAAACAATAGTAATATTATGTCTTAAAGAATCTAAATTAATTTTTGATATGTCAATATCATCAATTAAAATTTTCCCTTCAAATGATTCTATTATACGACATATTGACATTACAATTGTTGATTTTCCACTTCCAGTTCTTCCTATTATTCCTATTTTTTCTTTTGGATTTATTGTCAAATTTAATTTTTTTAAAATTATTGGAGTAAATGGTCTATATTTTGCTGAAAATGATATAAATTCTACTTTTCCTTTTGACGGCCATTCATTATCTTTTATTATTATTTCCTCTTTTGGATCTGGCTTTTTTTCTTCTTTTGTATTCATTGCACTTTCACATCTTTCTATACTTACCATTGATATTTCTACATTTGAAAAGAAATTTAAAACATTTGTTAATTCATTTGAAAAATCTTCTGAGTTATTTAATATTAAACCAATTGCTTGTGGGGAAAAAATTTCTTTTTTAAATAAAATATATGTAATTATTAACCCAAAGAAAAAATTAGATGAAAATTTTAATCTTTCACTATACCATTTTCTACTACCTTCTAAATAAAGATTAACTCCATAATTTTCATTTATTTTCCTATACATTTTATCTTTAAAATTTTCTTCAATATTCGCAGTTCTAATAATTTCAACACCTTTAATACTTTCACTTAAAATAGTCATAATAGGAGAATAAGAACTTCTCTCAAGTCTTTGTAAAGTTCTTGAAGCACCTATTGAATAAATTGTTAAATAAACACAAATAAAAATTAATAAAGGAGATAATAATAAAGTAAATGAACAATATAAATAACAAACATAAATTGAAGCAATTAAACTAAATAATGCTCTACAAAACATTGAAACTCCTCTTATTATTCTTTGTACTAAATCAATATCTTTTGTTAATCTATTTAATAATTG
This sequence comes from Isotricha sp. YL-2021a, assembly GCA_023806865.1. Lineage (NCBI taxonomy): Eukaryota > Ciliophora > Litostomatea > Vestibuliferida > Isotrichidae > Isotricha > Isotricha sp. YL-2021a. The sequence goes on along the minus strand of JAJJLH010002189.1, from coordinate 20,912 downwards.
ACCTATTGGTACTAAGTCATGAAATAAATTCATTGGTGCTCTTAAAAATTTATATACCATTGTTTCATGTAATTTTCTTTGGGAAAATATTGCTATGTGAGCATATATTAATTCTATTAGGAAATTTAGTAAAATTCCAAATAAGGATATTTTTACATATGTGTAAAAATTTGATAATTGTTCATTTATATCTATTGGTTTTTTTTCTTTTTCTTGTTGCTTTATTTGTTTTTGTGTTTTTGTCCATGTTGTTATATAAATTGAACGATATGAATTAAATATTCTTGTTATTATCATTAAAGTAAGTAATAAGATTAATATTAAATATCCTCCTTGTAATTGAATAAAAGTTTTGTATGTTTTTAAAGAAACTTTTCCTTTTTTTGTTTTTTTATCTAAAATTAATAAAGGATTTTGCTCATTTAAATTATCATTTTTTTCTTTTTCTTTTTTATAATTATTAATACTAGTTGAACTAGTTTCACATTCAAATTTATCCCCATTATTATTTTTATTATTTTCAATATCATTTAATTTTTTATTTTCATTTTCATTTTCAACAACATAATTCTTTCCAAAAGTACTAATAAATTCATTATATTTTCCATAAAATTTAATAGAACCTTTATCCATTAAAATAATCTTATCAGCATAAGATAAATTACTAACTTCATTAGTAACAAGAACTCTAGTTTTCCCATTTAAAAAATCTACAAAAGCATCTTTAAAAATATTACTCCCTACTTTAGTATCAATAGCAGCAAGTGGATCATCTAATAAATAAATATCACTTTCTTTATATAAGCATCTTCCAAGTGAAATTCTTATTCTTTGACCACCACTTAAATTCATTCCTCCAGTATTAATTAAATAATCATCTTTTTTATTTAAAACTTCAAAATCATTTATTAATTGACATGCTGATATGATTTTATTATATTTTTCATTATTGAATTTATTATATAATAAAATATTATTTTTTATTGTATCTTCTATTAACCATGGTTGTTGTGGACAATAGGATATTGTACCATTTATTATTATTGGTTCTGTTGATGATGTTAATTGTAAATTATTTAAAAATGAATTTATTAAATTTGATTTTCCTGAACCTGTTGGTCCTAAAATTATTATAAATTCTCCTTTTTTTATTGTTAATGTTATATTCGTTAATATTTCTTTTTTTAATGGAAGTGATTGAGTTTTTTTTATATTTTCATTTGTATTATTTTCAAAGGATTCTATTTTAGTCTTTTTTTTATTTTCTGTTAAGGATGTTATTTGGTGATTTAAAGAAAAAGTGGCGTTTTCATATTTTATTAATATGTTTTCTTTTTGAAGAAGTTCTAAATTTTCATTGTTTTTATAATTGTGTTCTTGAATTTTTAAAAAATTTTGTATTCTTTTTATTGAAATTAAATTTGAAAAAAATTCATTTAAAAACATTGGAATTCCCATTAAAGGAAATGTCATTTGATTAATTAATTGAAATGCAGTAAATAAATTTGCAATTTCTAAAGTATTATTTGATTTAATATAAGTACCAATTGATATTATTAATAAAATTAATGGAATATTAGAATTTATTAACATTCTTAATAAACCAATAATTAAATTCTTTCTAACAAAAGATAATTCATCTTCTCTTTTATTTTTAATTCTTTTTGCAAATTCTTCTTCCCATCCATTAATTTTAATATTTCTTAGAATATGAAAAACATATGAAACAATTTTCATTCTTTCATCTTTTAATTGTAAAATTTTTCTCATATTTTTTAAATATTGAAATTGTAATAGTAAAATTGAAGCTAATAAAATAATTAATGAACTTAATGCATATGTAAATTTAAAACCAAATAATTGAAATAAAAAATATAAAGAAACTAAAATAGTAATTGGCGTATTTAATACTTTAGGAATAATAAAAAAGATAAATCCTATTCTTTCACAATCAAATTCAATTAAATTAATAGTTTCTCCATCACTTTTTCCATTATAAGAATTTAAATTTTCTTTTAAGATTTTATCAAAAAGTAAACTAGTCATTCCAATTTTAATTCTTTTATGAAGTAACATATCTTTAAAATTCATATTATGAAAAATAATAGTACCAATAAATTTGTTAATAATAAATAAAAAACCATATTGATAAATATTCAATTGATAAAACGGTTTTTTATTTTTATTTTCATTTTCAATTCCATTAAAATTTCCTGATGAAAAAAGAAAAATAATTTGCCTAAAAAAAAACATTCTACTCATTCTAATCATAGTAAGGCAAAAATCTAATATAAATAATTCAAGAAGTTGAAAAATATGAACTCTGAATATTGTAAATAATAAAGGATAATTTTTAACCATTTTATAATTACTTTTTTCTGAATAATAATCCCATTTTTCTTTTAAAGGAATTAAAACATTTTTTGCTGATTGTTTTTCATTTATTGAATTAACATCAGATATTTTTAATTGAGTTTTATTTGATATTTGAATAGAACGCTTGGACCATTGAAAAAAAATTTTATTTAAGAATGATTCATTATAATAATTTTCATATATATTTTTTTTTTGTTCTTTTTCTGTTTCTAAAGATGTTATTAATGGTTCATCTTTTGGGGAATCTAATGTAGAATTTTTCTCCATTTTAATATATAATTTTTATATATTGAAATTAGTGATTTATATTTTTTGTATTATGATATATTAATATATTTTTAAATTAATATAAGGTTTTCAATTAATTTAATTTTGATAATATACAAATATATATATTTTTTTATTTAAAAATTTAATTTCAATATAATTTCTTTTACATTAATTATTATTATTTATTAAAAACTTTTATATATTTTTTTCACCATTTCTATAATTTTGAATTAATTCAATTTTTTCATAATTTATATTATAACTATAATTACTGATTAAAATATTATTTCAATTATTCACATTTTTTTTTATTTGAATTAGAAATTTCTTTATAATAATATTGAGGAGAAATATTATCAGTGAAGAGTAAAAATTTATCTAAATCTTTATATCTTTTTTCAATATCATCTGAAAAATGTTTATTTATTAAATAACTCTTTCTTTTATTCTTATTTAAAATATTATTAAAATCATTTTTGCTTTTTGTGCAATTATTAATTTGATCTAATCTAATTATTTCTTCTTCATTTTCACCATTATAATTGTTTTTAATGGTATTATTTATTTTTTTTTTATTAAATTCATCTGTTAAATATTTATGAACTCTACTTCTTATTTTAAATAATTTTTCACTATCATATGGAAGATATAAATTATTTTGAAAATCATTTTTTATTAAAGGTTTATTTTTGTGATATAATTCTTTTAGATTATTTAATATTATTTTCTATTTGTAAATGTTTGTTGATAATAATCTAAATAATATTTGTTTTTATTAAAGTTTTTATTTGAATTTGAAAAATTTTTATATAGATTTACTTTTTCATCAATACTTTTTAATATATTAAGTGTTTTTCTAAAATTCTCAGAACTTATACTTTCAGTTGGTTTAAAATTATTAATTTGTTTTTCTATTTTTTTATTTTTATTATTATCAGATTTATTATATATTTTATATATTGATTTTTTTCCTTTTAGATGATTATTTTTTTTATTAGAAGAATTGTTTCTTTTTTGTTGAATATATTCATTATTATATGTAATATTTATAAGATTTGAATAAATTTTTTTTTTGTGATTTTTATCTATTTGTAAAGAATTTCTTTTCATTTAATTAATATATTATTGTTAATTAAATAATACAAGAAAAAAAAAATACTTAAAAAATAAGAAAATTAAAACCTAATTTACATCAAAAGAATAATTAATAATATATGAATAAAAATAAAACAAATAATCATACAAAAAAAATATATAATAATTTAATAATAAAAAAATTACATAATAATATAAAACAATAAAATCACATAATTCTCTTAATTTTCTTTCTCAATATCAATAGTAGCTTTCTCTTCATTAGGCTCAACTTCGTCAATAACATCATCCTCAAAATAAACAGTATTAGTTTTACGAGTAGAAAGTTTCCCTGTTTTATGCTTAGTTCCAATTCTGGTAGTTTTCCTTTTATTTCCTCTATCACCTACTTTAATAATATACCCAGCATAAAATGGATTATCATAATTATAAACATATAAATTAGTATTCATATCTTTAACAGGCATTTGAAATTTTTCTTTCAAAACTTTAAATTCAGGATTAGTAATTAATTTAACTAATTTTCCAATTATATTTTCTAATTTATTAATTAAAGGTTGAGATGCTCTTTTTTCTTTTGGCCAATCTTCAATAGGATCATATGGTGGAATTGGACTAGCTTTATCAATAGCTCTACATAATCCTTCTAAGAATTCAGGTAATAACATATTTAAATGTTTATCACTGTAAATTTCATTAATTTGCAATTTTATAGAATAATTAAAAATTAATGGAATATCTCTTACTGGATATTCATTAATATCAACAAAACTTTGTATTAATGTATTAAATTCATCACAAGTCATCCATACATCTTTTTTTCTAGGTCCTTTTTGCTTTGCCCATGATAAATATAATGCATCTAATAATGGTAAATGGGCTTTTAAAAAATTATCTACTTGTTCATTATAATATCTTTCTTTTCTCCATTTATGATATTCAAATCCTTTTAATGCTGGATCAAAATGTTTTTCAAAAGACATTTTTGTCGCTTCTAAAATATTATTTGTTGTTTTTAAACATGTTATATATTTATCTTTTGCTGATTTTACTAATAAATTCATAAATTGATGTCTTACAATATTATTTTCATTTAAATTCTTATTATTATTTTTTTTCCTATCATTTAAATCATATGGATTTGAACAAACAACTTTTTCAGTTAAATAAATATTATTTATATCATAATTTTTATCACACATTCCATTACATTTACTAATAAATTCAGTTAAAGCATTTTGTGTAATTTGCCAAAGTGAAAGTCCACTAATTGAAGCATAATATTTATAACAATCAATAATATCTCTATATCTTTCCCTTAAAATTTTTCTTAATTCATTATAATCATTATTATCTTTAAAATCTTTATGAAATTGACATCTTTTAAAATCAAAATCAAAACATTGATCTAAATATTCTTCACTATCACCTTCATATTCATAATCATAATATGCCCAAATTGATATTGGAAATGTCCAAGGCGTTCTTGGTTTAATAAATTTATTTATTATTTTTAATGGACGTGGTTCTGTAAATTTTATATTTTTTATATAATTTTCTGTTATTACATTATGATTTGGTTTTACTGTTTTTTTTGATATTGATTTTATTGTTATTGTAATTTTATCATTATTTGGTTCTGAATAAATTACATTTTCATTTTTATCATTCTCATTTTCTTCTTCTAGACTATTATCTAAATTTAATTCTAAATTTTCTCCTTTTTCTTCTAATTCTTTTTCTAATTTTTCTCTTTCTTGTCTTTTTTCAAAATTAATTTTTGCTCTAATATTATTTAACTCTTCCATATATTCATCATCAAAAGTATATTGAAAGTAATTTTCACTATTCATTTCAGTAATAATATTATTTCCTTCATTTGATTCATTTTCAACTGGAATAGTATCAACAGTGAAAAAATATTTAATTTCCCCTGGAGGACACATTCTAACAATATGAAATTTATTTCCTAAATAAAACATATCAAAAGGTTTATAATTATCAAAATCAAGATGAATTTTAACAATATGATTTTGTTGATCTAAAATTGGTTCTTTTGGTATGTAAATAAATTCAATTTCTCTATAACAATCACATATCCAACAATGATTTATACTTCTTAATTTTCTAACATTATCAATTTTAGTTTTTTTCATTTGGTAATTTGTAGAAAAATCATATGAAATATGTAATCCTGAATAATATTTTTCATTTTTAATTTCTAAATCTAAAGGATGAAGAAAACCTAATGAATCAATATACATTTCATTTCCATCAACATGAATACCTAAAATTGAATGATTATCCTTTATTCCTTTTGATAAATATTCACAATCTATTTTTGATAAGTTATTATGTGATATGTCTAAATGAATTAAACTTAAGTTTTTTTCTTTAAAATAATTTCCTAATTCTATTGCAAATGATGTTGGTTTTTTTTGAGGTTCGTTTATTTTTTTTAATTCAGTTATTTTTATTTGAGATGCTTTATTTTTATTTTTATTTTTGTCTTTTTCTTTTGAATTTTGATTTGGGGATTTTTGATCTAAAGGAGGTAAAAGAGGATTTCTTCTAAATATTATTCTTGAAGTTTTTAATGCTTCTTCCATTGTAAAATTTGTAAAATGTTTTTCTGGATTATTTAAATTTAAATTAACTAATTCTTCATATGAAAAAGAACGAGTAAAATCATTTCCTATAATATTCCAAGATAAATCTAGTACTTTTAATTCTTTATGAAATCTTAATTTTTTAAATAAAACAGTCCCACCATAATTAGTAATATTATTCCCAGAAAAATTTAAAATTCTCAAATATTGACATTTTTCAATTAATTTAGCCAAATGTAAAATTGAAAAATCACTAATATTATTTTTACCAAAATTAATAATTTCCATTCTATTATAACCATATTTTATAATTGATTCAGTAATTTTTATTATATTTTCATCACCTAAAGAATTAAAAAATAAATTTAAATTTTCTAAATTACAATTACCATTTTCAATATAATTAATTAAATCACTAATATCATTTTTCCCAATTTTATTATAACTTAAATCTAAATTAATAATCCTTGATAATAAATTATTATTTTCATTAATAGACTTTAAAATAAAAGAAGTACCAATTGAAGTTAATCTATTTGAACTTAATTCAATAGAATTTAAATTTTCTTTATACTTCAATCCATTTGATAAAGCTTTTGAATAATCATCACCAACTTTTTGAAAATTCATTTGTAAAATATTTTCACTTCCTCCTCTTCTTAATAAACCTAAAGGATTTGGAATTATTTTTTCTTCTTTTGATGATTTTATAAATGCAAATGATGGAGTGTATTTAATTATTGGTTCTTTTCTATTTAAAATATTAAATTTTTGATATTTGTTAAAAAATTCTTTCATACATTCTTTATTTATATATTTTGTTTTGTTAAATTGGGCAAAGCCATATTTTATTTTTTTTCCTGGTGAAAAAAAAATCATTTTTTTTTCATTTTCTGGTAAATTTACTTCTGATTTTAATCTTTGAAATAAGGATGAATAGTGTGAATCTAATATTTTAATAAAATATTTTTGAGATCTTAATTTTGTTTCTTTTTCTTCTTCTTCTAATTCATTTAATGCATTTGAATCTGTTTTATATTGTTCTTTGTTTAAAGTTTTTATATTATTTCTACTATGAAGATTTTTTTTTAAAGTTATTTTTTTTAAAAGATTTGCAAATTTATTATGATTTATTTCTGTTGAAGTTTCTGTTGGATTTGTACTTGATGTATTATATCTTGAAAAATATATACGTCGTTTCATTTATTTTTTTTTAATAATTATTTTTAATTTTAAATTAATGAGAATTTAATAATAAAATATATAGATAATAATAAATTCATAATTTAGAAATATTTAGATGATGAACATTCTGTTTTAAAAAATAAATAAAAATAATATACTATAATTATATTATTTTTCTTTTATATCATAAAAATTAATAAAATCATTATATCTATAAAAAATACTTGAATGTTTTAAATTATCAAAATTTAAATATATTTTTTGACCTTTATTATTTCTATTAGTTAAATTCCCTAATTCTCCAATAAATTTTAAATTTTTATATTCTTGAACAATAATATTTTTAAAAAAAACAAAATAAATAATAATAATATATTGTGCATCTACCATTTCACAAATACAATATATGGTAAACATTAATCTATAATCAATTAAAAATACTGGCAATTTTGATAAAACATTATAAAATATAAATTCAATTGTAACTATCATATATAAAAAACTAAACCCAAAAATATCATTTACAATTTTTAAATCATTTTCATTTAATAAAAAATCTTCATCCAATATTTCTTCATTTGTTTTAATTTTAATTAATTTATTTTCTTCTTTATTTGAATTATTATTAATAAAAATTTGTTTTTTATCTTCATTTTTTTTTGTATATAAATCTAAAATTAACATTTCATTTTCAAAATCTAATAATTCATAATTATTCATATCAAAATTATCATCATTTTTATTAATTGCTTTATCTACTTCTTTAATACAATTGGATTTAATAGCATTTTTTAAAAAACTAATAGTATTTTTATTTTTGTTTATCATCATTTTTCTTTCACTTTTATCAGTTTTTAAATTTTCTCTTTCACTAAAAGAATTATCAACATCAAAATTAACTTCATCAATTTTTGTAATTTTAAATAAATTTTTTCTAAAATTTTCATTTCTAATTATATAATTTTTAAATAATCTTTTCCTTAAATAAAAAATCATCGATAAAGTAATACAAATTAAACTAACTGCAAAACAAACAGTAATATTTAATATAATATTCATTGCACCCAAATCAAAAGTATTTTTAGACATTGAAACACTAAGAGGAATTTGAAGAGGATATATTATAAATAATATAATACAAACAACAATTTTTATTAAACGATAAACAAAAATATAACAATTTTTATTAATTTTCCCTCTTCCTCTACTTAAATTAGTATTTAATCCAACTAAAACAATAAATAAAATTAAATAAATTGAAATTAAAGATGAAAATTTTATTTCATCTAAAAATCTATCAAATCCATATGAAACTTTATTATCTTGACAAAAAGGATCAATTATTAAATATAAATATTTTGAAACAGACATGATAATTAAATTTAAACTTACTAAATTTTTTGGAGTCAAAAACATTGAACATATTGTATTATAAAATGAAGGATCATTTGAATCTTTTAATCTTTGAATTAAATTTATAGTTATTTTTACCATAAATATAAAAAATATAATTGAAAATATTACTCTATATGCAATTAATTTACCTACTCCAATGAAATCTACTAATTTATTTTGACAATGATTTCTAAAAAAACCTACATGACAAATACAAATTGACCTAATTGGATAATATTTACCTAAATTATTACAAAAAAAATTTGCTAAAAATGATTGATTTTTCTTTTGCTCATATGTTAAACCTTCATATATTTTTTTTATTAATTTTGTATCAAAAATATTACATAAATTTTCAATTGTATATCCAATATTTATTAACGCTTTTTTATTATTATTTAAATTTGGTTTAAATTTGTGTAAAATATTCATTATAAATAATTTTTTTATTATTTTTTTTTCATAAATAATAATTTTCAAAATTATATAAATATAACAATAATTTTTCAAATTTAAATAAATAATTAAAAAATTTTAATTAATCTTCATTATTCACCTCATTTGAATATTGTTTCTATAACCTTTTATAGAATTAGCAACAAAAGCTTAATATAAAAATCCTTTAAATAAAAATTTAATAAAACAAAAATTTCATTAAAAAATGAATGATATAGATATTGAAGATAATAATTCAGAACAAAAAGGAAAAGAACCTAAATTAAACGAGAAAAAATATTCAGAATATCATCTCCAAGCTGAAATGGCAAAGAAAGCTTTAGAAGATCAAGAAGAAAGAGAAAAGGATCCATTTGATAAAAAATTTGAAAGATATAGAGCAGGTAAAAAAGGAAAAAGTGATGGATTAAATGATAAAATAAAAGGTGCAGGAGTTGGTGATTGGAAAGAGCAAAAATTAACAAAATTATCTTTTTTTGAAAATATGCGTAAATTATTTTTAGACAAAAATCAAATTCAAAAAACATTCAAAACAGTAAATATAGATTATAATAAAATCCCTGAAAAAATCTTAGAACTTGAAGAAGGTGCATTACCTAAGAATTTAACATCATTTCAAATAGATTATATAAATCAAATAGGAAATGAATTAGAAAAAGAATATTTAGAAAATGGTTTATCAAAAGAAGAAGTTGAATTAAGACAAAAAACATATGGTCCAAATGCATTACCAGAACCTAAAAAAATTCCAGGTATTGTAAAATATATTATGGAAATTACTTCAGTTTTTTCTATTTTATTATGGATTGCTGCTATATTATCTTTTATAGCTTATAGTTTACAACCTGATGATTTAAGTAATATGTGGTTAGGTGTTGTTATTTGTATTATTATTCTTTTAACTGGGATGTTCTCTTATTTTCAAAATGAAAAAAGTTCTGATATAATTGATTCTTTTAAATCATTTAATGCAGCTACTGTTATTGTTACACGTGAAGGAAAAGATGAAACTATTCCTTCTCAAAATATTGTTAAAGGTGATGTTGTTCATATTAGAATGGGAGAAAAAGTTCCTGCTGATTTAAGAATTTTTACTATTGAAGGTGATTTACAATTTGATAATAGTCCTTTAACTGGAGAATCTATTGCTGTTGCTGCTACTAAGGAATGTGGAGAGAAAGGAAGAGAAAATGCACTTGAAGCTACTAATTTAGCTTTCTTTTCTACAAATTGTAAAGAAGGAAGAGGAGTTGGTATTTGTATTAAAATAGGTTCTGAAACTTTTATGGGAAAAATTGCTGATTTAGCTAGTAATGCTTCAAGTGGAGAAACTACACTTCAAAGAGAGATTAATAATTTTATCTTTTGGATTGCTCTTGTTGCTATTTGCTCAGGATTATTATTCTTTTTTATTGCTCTTGCAATTGGTTATGATATTATTACTAATGTTATTTTCTCACTTGGAATTGTTGTTGCTAATGTACCTGAAGGTTTAATTTCTACTGTTACTGTTGCTTTAGCTATTACTGCTAAGAAAATGCTTAAGAAACATATTATGGTTAAAAATTTACAAAGTGTTGAAACTTTAGGAAGTATTACATGTATTTGTTCTGATAAAACTGGGACACTTACTAAAAATAAGATGACTGTTGTTCATGTATTTTATGATTTAGAAATTAAAAAAACAAAAGAAGATCAAAGAAATTTAAGAAATGCAGATAATCAGGATATTCCTATGGAAATGTATGATGTAACTGATCCATCATTTAATCTTTTTCGTTTTGCTGGTGTATGTGGTTCAATTGGTGAATTTATAACATCAACACCTGAAGATTATATTCCAATAACACAAGATATAAACAAATATAAAAAAGAGCATCCAGAAGCATCAATTCAAGAATTAAAAGACTTAAAAGAAAAACTAAGGGAAAAATATAAAGATCAATATATGGAAGAATATAAGACTAATATTGATGATAGATATACGAATACTGATGCCTCTGAAAGTGGAATTATAAAATTTTTTGAGAAAATTGAACCAATTCAAAACACAAGAGATGAATATCCACTTTTATATCAAAATGAGAATCCAGTTTCAATACCATTTAGTTCTGATTTAAAATATGCTTGTTTTATGCGTCAAGCAAAAGATCAATCATTTATTTTAGCAATGAAAGGTGCACCTGAGAGAATAATGAAACGTTGTTCAACATATTTATCAAAAGGAATAGAAATGCCAATGGATGATACATTCAATGAAAAATTCAGAGAAGCAAATCAAGTATTTGCATTAAAAGGTGAGAGAGTTATAGGATTAGCATTTAAACGTTTACCTAAAAAAGACTTTCCTCCAGATTTTCAATTTACAATGCAAAAAAGTGATAAAAATCATCAAAGACAAAAAGGTCAAGATCCACAAGTAAATTTCCCATTAACAGGATTATGTTTCGCAGGTATGGTTGCAATGGAAGATCCACCACGTGATGGAGTAAAAGAAGCAATTGCATTATGTCATAGAGCAGGAATAAAAGTAATTATGGTAACAGGAGATCAATCATTAACAGCAGCATCAATTGCACATCAAATAGGAATTATAAGTGATATTGATGATACACCAGAATTAATTCAAAGAAGAGAAAATTTACCAACTTTAGAAGATGCTGAAGCAAAATCAAATACTATTATTATTGAAGGTACTAGACTTCAAGCAATGCTTGATAAAGATTCTTTAATGAGTGATGATAATCCTAATAAAAATTCATTTTTACGTAATTGGATTATGAAAAGAGATGTTGTCTTTGCAAGAACATCACCAGAAAATAAATTAACAATTGTAAATGCTTGTCAACAATTATCTCATATTGTTGCTGTTACTGGTGATGGTGTTAATGACTCACCTGCTATTAAAAAAGCTGATATTGGTATTGCTATGGGTAAAGTAGGAACTGATGTTGCAAAGGATGCTGCAGATATTTTATTATTAGATGATAATTTCCCTAATATAATTAAAGGAATTAAACAAGGAAGAGTTATTTTTGATATTTTGAAAAAAATTATAGGATATAATATGAGTAGTAATATGCCTGAATTAATACCATTTTTAGCTTTTGTCGTTGTACAAATTCCACTTCCAATGTCAACAATTCTTATTCTTTGTATTGATGTAGGTTCTGATGTATTTCCAAATTTAACTCAAAGTTACGAACATCCAGAAACTGGTTTAATGTCACGTCCACCTAGAAATTGTAAAACAGAAAAATTATGCACAGCTGAGCTTTTCCTCTTTGGTTACTTATGTACAGGAATATTAGAAACTTTTGCATGTTTCTTAACATATTTTGTAATACTAAATGATTATGGTTTCCGTGCATATAATTTACCATTTTTCTCTTTTGTAAAAGGAATAGAACCAGCAAGTCAGGATTATTATAATCCATACGATCATGATTTTAAAGGAAATTCCCGTGCATTTTTAAGTGAATATTCTGATTTACTTGGTTTATATGGTGAATCAAATGATATTTATGTTAAATCAAAGAAAAGAGAACCAAATTGGAATGGTGATTCAGACTTACATTATGATTTGAGATTATTCTATCCTGAAAAACCTGAAAGTTTCTGGGGTGATTGTCATTTTGATAGTCGTGGTCAAAATTATGATGATTACGTTTGTTATAGAATTGAAGCTTTAAGACATTCAAATGGTGCTTTCCTTTTAAGTGCAATTATCTTACAATTTGCTAATTCATTTAATTATAGAACTAAAGAATTATCAATATTTAAACATAAAATGGATAATTGGTATTTATGTGGTAGTATTGTTTGGGAATTTATTTTAATTTGTATTATACTTTTTGTTCCTGGTTTAAATACTGCTTTTGGTACTAGACCTATTAGAGTTGAACATTATTTTATTACAGTTGCTTTTCATGTTACTCATTTTTATTATGGGGAAATTGTTAAGTTTCTTATTAGACATTCAAGGAGACCTGATGGAAGTCCTGGATTCTTTAGGAGGTATTTCTTTTATTAAAAAATAAATTTTAAATGGGGATGTTACTTTTTTAACCATTTATTATTTAATTTTTAATATCATGTTAGAAGTTTTTTATATATTTATTTATAATATTAAAATTTGAATTTTTTTTATATCAAAAATAATGATTTACAAAATTATTTTTTAAAATTCTATAATTAAAAAATAAAATATCAAAGTAAAAATTATATTGAACCTCTTTAACTATATATAAATAATTTAAATAAATCATTAAACATACTTATATTAAAATTTAATATTTTAAAAAAGAGCTTAATCAAATAAATCCAATATTTTTACATATACAATTATTCATAAAAAATTAAATCTTCTAAAATAAAAAAGGCATTTATTCAATAGGATTTATCAATAAATAATAAAAATTAAAAATATTAGGCTCTATAAACAGATTAAGATTTAAAATATTAAGAAATTCATATTCAATTCTATTTAAATATTCTAAAGATGTTCCTACAACTTAAGCATAATATTCATTTTTCAAAATATAATCTTCATTATTTTTAATAGAAGCTAAATTACACAAAATAAAAATAAATGAACATTATATTTTATAATTTATTTATTTTAATTCAAATCTATCAATATAAATTAAACTTGAAATTAGAGTATTTTGTTCAATTTCAGAATTAGAAATCACTCTAATTAAATATGAAATATGAGGTATTTTTTTATTTTTAAATTTAACTTTTAATTCATTTTTTGTAAAATATTCGTCTTTTGATTAATTTTGTTATAAATTCAGAAATAAATTTTGTGTTTTAAATTTTGATTATTGAATTATTGCCTTTTAATTTTTTTTATTTCTGATGAATTTTCTTCACTTGAAATTGATTTTTATGAATCAAAAGAATTATATTGTTGATTTATATTTGATTTCTTTTCATTATTCCTTTTCAGGGATATTTAACATTAAATTAAATATAAAATATATTATTAAGTTATTAAATAAAAATCTAAAAGAAAAATAATTATTTTTTTCTTTTAATCTATTAAATTAATAATTAAAAAAATAATTGAAAAAAAAAATATATACTAAAACACTAAAAATAAAACAACAAAAACAACATTTCCAAAATAAAAAAAAACACTCTTCACAGAATTAACTTCAATTTTATAATTTTCAACATTTTCAACAGAAGTATTATCATCATAATAAACACTTTTTAAATTAATACAATCAATAGGATCATTACAAAAATAACTACCAGTACAAACTCTATTAAAATCAGGACAAATAATTACTCCATAAAAATTAATAACTTCAACTTGACTATATTTCCCAGTACAATTAACAAATCCACCATAACCAACATTAATTAAAAAACTCTTAGTATTAAAATCACATAAAACTTCATAACACATTCCTCTAATTTCATCATCATATTTATTTAAACCATTTGGATATTTTTTATTAATTAATGAACTTAAAACACAAATAGAATTTTCACCATAAATTTCTTCTAAATAATTAGTATAACTATTATAATTTTTTCCTTGTTTATTACATTTAGTAAAAAAATATCCATTTACATCATCATAATAAAAAGAAACAGGACAATAATCAGCATAAAAAAAACCACCTAAATGATTATTATTAAAATATTGATATTCTTTATCAAGATAATAATTATATTCTTTAATATAACAACTTCCCCTATTTAAATTAGAAGCAGAGCATTTATTTTCATCTTTATTTAAACAAAATTCCCTTCCAAATTTAGTATAATTCCCATTAATACATTTATCATTTAAAAAATCACATCCTAATCCTTTACCAAAACGAAATAATCCTCCAGTATAATAATTAACATTATACCAACCACTATCTTCAAAAAGTGCTAAAGTAATTTCACTTATTACCATTTCATTATATTCACCAGCTGTCATATAATCACCTAACATTATACGAGAATCCCAATGTGAACCAATTGATTCTGAACTTCCTTGATTTTCTAATTCAATTCCTTCTATTTTATCACATGAAAAATGTCTTTTTGCTTGTTTTATTACTTTTGGTGTTGATAATAATGTTTTTTTTATACCATTTATTTCTTTTTCTATAAATTTTGGAGGTGTTGAAAAATAATCAAATAAATTTCTTGAAAAACATAATATGTGTGTTATTTCATGTAATAAAATCATTGTTAAGTATTCTATTGAGTTTACTTTATAAAAAGGATATTTTGATGATAGGAATATTGAACCTATTATTGGTCTTTTTGTATTTGAATCTATTCCAATTGGTTTTGCTATTGCGTCTATATTATTTGAAAAATTTGTTATTTTTGGTATTACCACCAAATCTGAATTAATATTTTTATTTATTATTTCATTTATTTCATTTTGAAATATTATATAATCAGATGATGATGGATTTGAAAATAAATTTGAGTTAATATATATGCTTTTTGTTGAGTTTATTGATAGAAGTTTTGATAATAAATCTACTACATTATTTAGTGATTCTTCTATTTTTTCATAATATGTTTGAGTTATTATATTTTGATTAACTTGATTTTTTAATATTTCATAATCTACAAATATTGATAGTGAATGTGTTGTTTCATCTAATTTTCTTATGCTTGAATTTGGGTTTATAATGTTTATTTGTTTTAATTCACTATCTTTTACTAAGTTATGACCGCATTTGAATGAATTGATAATTATTAAATTTATAAAAATGAGAATTAAGGAATATTTCATTTTTTTAAATTTAATAAATTATCATCCTTTTTTTTTAATCAGATTCAAATCATATTTTAAAAAGCTGACTTTAAAAAAATTTAATTATTAGACTATTAATAATAAATAATTAAAATAATTTATTATATTTTTTCGAATTTATTAATAAAATTTTTATAAAAAAAAATAAAAACAAATTTTAGAATAATAAAAAATAATATATTTAAATTCCAAAATGGAAAAACCAATAGAAGATAATTATGATTTAGAATTAACAAACGATACAAATGATAGTCATAGAAAAATACCAAAAGAATTAATAATAATATCAGATTTATTAACAGATATATGTGAAGAAAGTACTTCAAATAAAGACACAAATGGTCCAATAATAAAACATTTTATTTCAAAAAAAATCCCTTCTGTTTCAATTAGAAGTTATTTAGAAAGATTATCAAAATATTCAAAAATAGAAAATAACACTTTATTACTTATTTTAATTTATATTGATAGAGTATGTGAAATAAATAAATTTAGATTAAATTATTTTAATATTCATAAAATGATTCTTGGAGGAATGTTAGTTGCAATTAAATATAATGAAGATGATTATTTTTCTAATTCTTTTTATGCAAAAGTTGGAGGAGTTACAAAAAAAGAAATTGATACATTAGAATATGAATTTTTAAGTTTAATTGATTTTAATTTATATGTAAGTGAAGAATTATTTATTAAATATTATGAATATATAAAAAATGTAGATGATGAATAATAATCAAAAAATAAATGATTTT
Organism: Isotricha sp. YL-2021a; assembly: GCA_023806865.1. Lineage (NCBI taxonomy): Eukaryota > Ciliophora > Litostomatea > Vestibuliferida > Isotrichidae > Isotricha > Isotricha sp. YL-2021a. The sequence goes on along the minus strand of JAJJLH010002189.1, from coordinate 3,993 downwards.
TCCATTATGAAATTTATAAAAATAGTTTTTTAAGCGTTTTTATTTTTCATATATTTATTTTATATAATGATTTTAATAAATAAATATGTATGAAAAATAAATTTTAGATGTTTAAAAGGTAAAAGTTTAAAATTATTAAATAAAAAAAGAATATATAAAAATCGATTAATTAAAAAACTAAAAATAAAAATTAATAATTAATCAATAAAAAAACATAAAAAGGAAAAAAAAATCAACTCAATAATAAAATAAATAAATCTAAAAATAAAATAAAATTTTTCAAAGTTCCTTATCTAAATAAGGATAACGTCCATCTTCATCATAAAACCCATCATAATCATTTTCTCTTTCTTCCTCATCATTATTTTCATTACTATCATCAATTCCTAATTCTTTTTCATTTTCATAATCTTTTTGAATTTGTAATTCATCTTCTGAATCACCATTAAATTTTCTCCATTCATTTAAACTTTCTTGATATTCATTTAATAATTTTGCATATTTTTTTTTTTGTTTTTTATTACCTTTTTTAGTAAATTTTTTATTTAATGTATTCATAAGTTGTGTTATTTCAATATCTAAACCTGCTATTTTGGCTTTATCTTCTTGTGTTGGTTGTTCATTATGTTTTTTTAATGTATTTATATATTGTTGTTTCTCTTTTAAAATCTTTTCAAATTCATCCATGTAATTTAAGTCTTCTACTGCTAATTGTGCTGAACAACCCATTTTTTAAAATTAATTTTTTAATTAATTTTTTTAAATTTAAATATTTTTATATTTTATATTATGAATAAAAAATTTTTTTTTTTTAATTATTTTTTATAAATAACAATTAATTATTTTAAAACTGTATAATATAATAATCATTGTTTTCTATTATAATAACAAAAAAAATAAATAAATCATATATCATCGTTCAAAAAATATAATAATTTTTATTAATAAATCATACAAATCTGAAACATATATATATATAACAATTTTTATAAAAATATTACAACTTTGAATATGACAATAATTATTCATTTAATAATCAATATATCTAATAAATTAAATTTATTTATTATCAAAGTTTTCAGTGTCAAAATCAAAAATAACATTATCAAATTCAAAAAATTTATTATTTTTGCGACAATTTTTAGGACTATTAATAATAGGAAAATTTATGATATTTTTTTTTCTAAATTTCTTAATTTTATCATCATCAACAATGAAATAATCTTCAATTTTTTCATCACCAAGAGCCATATATTTAACATTTGGAGAACTGTAAATTTTAAAAATTTCCCCTCCTGGAATTTTCTTTATTTTCATTCCTTTTTTTTTAGTAACAATACATTGACTTTTTTGTAAAGGAGTTTCACAATATTCTTGTATAAAAGGATGTTCCAAAGCAAAAGTTATAGAAATTCTATTTTTAGGATCTTTTTGTAATAAACCTAATAAAATATATTAAAAAAAAAATTTACTTTCAACAAAATCTCTTGCATTAAAAGAAATATTTTTCCAATATTTTTCAGGAAAAGTAAGATTATCATTAATAACTTTTTTTTGAATATCTAAATCATTATCATCATTATTATTATTAATATTAGAATTATCATTATCACAATTATCAATATCATCATTTTCAAAAGGTAAAATTCCACTTAATAAAAAATAAGAAATAACTCCAAGTGACCATAAATCAATTTCTTTATTAATAGGTTTCTTTAACAAAAATTCAGGAGAAGCATAAGGAATTGTTCCAATACCATAACCAAGATAATCACAATTTCCAATAATTTGACCAGAGAAAAAATCTAATATTTTAATATTTGCATTATCACTATCATCAGTCATTAAAATATTCTCTGGTTTTAAATCACCATGTATAATACCAAATGATTGTAAATAATAAATTACTACTGAAATTTGTCTTATTATTTCAGCACATCTTTTTTCACTTAATTTAAAATTTCTTCTTTGAAAATATGATAATAAATCTCCTCCTTTGTAATATTTTGTTATTTTATAATATGATTCTGTATTTTCACATATTTCATATACTGTTCCTATATAAGGATGATTTCCTATTTTTAATATTTCTATTTCATTTTGATATTGCTTTAAATCTAAGTAATTCATATCTTCTTTTGACATTATTGTTGCTATTATTTCTTCTCCTGTCGATTTATTTATTCCTTTTTTTATTAAATTAAATTTTTCACATTCTATTGTTTTTTGTAGTTTATATTTTTCACGAATATCTACATATTTTCCTATTGATTTTTCTATATTTTTTATCCATTCTTTATATTCGTCTTTTGATTCTATAAATAAAATTCTTTTTTTTTCTGATGATATTAAAGATATTGAATATAAAACTTTATTTTTATATGAAATTGGTTCTTCTAATTTATAATTTAAACTTGATAAATTATCAATTCCTACAAATGCAAGATCATTTGGTTTTTTATAATAAAAAATATCTCTATAATTTAAAATAGAATAAAATTTTTTCATTTTTTTTCCATTTATTAATTTATATAAATAACCTGAATAATTTCCTTTTATTTTTTCTGGAATATGTTGAATTAATTTTTTTGATTCTTCTTCATCACTTGAAATATTAAAATCATCATTTGAAAATGAAATAAAAGAATCAATTGAATCATTATTATTTAATTTTGAAAATTTTTCAAATGTATTATTATCATTTTCTAAATCACTTTTGGATAAATTTTTTTCTATTATATGAGAATAATGTTTTAATTTTTTTCTTTCAAAATTAATTTTTTTTTCTTTTTCATTATTATTGTTTGAATCATTATTATTTTGGTTAATATCTTTTAATTTTTCATTATTATTATCTGGTATTTGAAAAGTAAATAATCTTTTTTTATTTCTTAAATTCTCATCATCAATTTTATTTTTATTAAAAGAAATAATCATTTTTTTTGTATTTGGAGTTTTAACTTTACATAACTTTTCAATAAATTTAGAATAAGGTAATAAACCATAGCATGGTTTAAATATAGTATTATGAGTAGGTGATTTAATTAATTGGATTTTTTCTTCATAAACTTTTGGTTTAATATTTTGACTTTTTTCTAAATTTTCTAAAATTTCTAAAGTTTTTTTATTAAAAGGACTTCTTTCAAATAATAAAATAATTAAATATAAAAAAATATCAGAATCTTTATTTTCAATAATTTCCTTAAACTCTCTTTCATTAATATATTTTTTATCTTCAAAAATTAAATCTAATTTATTATGTAATTCTTCTTGAGATTCAATTCTATTTCCAAATTCATCAGTTTGATTTTTACTTAATAATTTAGGTCTATTTAAAGGAATATAAGATAATAAAACTCTAATATCTTCTTTGGAAATTTGACCATTTAAATCAAAGTCATACATTTTAAATATGAAAGAAACTAATTCTTCATAACCTTTTGTAAATAATAATATCATATTATTTACAAAATTATTTCCTAAAATTATATTTGAATTTGAAGAAAAAATATTAAATAATTGTTCTTGAATTAATCCTGGTAATTCATAGTATTTTGCAAATATTATTTTATTTATTCCTTTATTTCCATTTTCACTTCTTAATGTTAAATCTTTCCAAAGATATATTAAATATGAACGAAATCCTACGATATTTTTTATTCTATAATTGTTTAAAATTTTATAAAAATCTATTTTCTCATAATCTATTGTTGATGTTGATGTTTCCATTTTTTTTTTGGATTTTTTTTATTTATTATTGAAATTAATTATATGTATATATTTTTTTAATGTAATGTAAAAATTATCAAATTCAAAATTATTTAAATTATTAAGTTTATTATTAATGTATAAATTACAAATTTATTATAATTGAAATATTAAAATAAGGTATTCATTTGATTTTCTTATTAATAATTTCAAATTAAAATTTTTATTAAATATATTAATTTCTTATTTGGATTAATTTAAATCTAAATAATATATTTTCATAAT
>JAJJLH010002188.1:0-37184 GCA_023806865.1 Isotricha sp. YL-2021a | reverse complement strand
GCCCAATCCCCAATAATAATTTGAAAAATATAAAAATTAAATTTATCTTTACACAATTATTTTAAAAATAAAATAAAAAATTTTATATAATTCATCAAAAAATTAAGATTTTAAATTTTCTTACAATAATAGAAATTTACAAAATCTTATTAAATAATAAATATTGAATGATTTTTTTATTTTTTAACAATGAAGGAAACAAATAATAAAGAAAAATTTTAAATATATTATTCAAAAATTGATTTAAAATAAATTATTATGAAGGAAAAATATAATTTTCTAAGATAATTATTCTATCATCATGATATTAAGTGATTTATATATCAAAGGAAAAAAAGGAATATCTTTTCCAAAAAATAAATAAAAATAAATAGTTATAACTTTTAAAAAAGAGAGTGTTATTTGTTATTTAATTTTTTTATTTTTATATTATCTGAAAATAAAAAATATTTTTCAACAAAATTAATATTAAATTAAATTTAATTTTTTAATGATTATTTATTATTTATTCAACAATTAATTCAACAATACCATTTTTATCACCAATTTTCCCTTTTAAATCACTATATAAACATAATTCCAAAGTATATTTTCCAGGTTCAATTCTATGATAATTTTTAAATTTAATATGAATAAAATCACTTATACATAATTTATCTTTTTTTTTTGAATATTCAATATGTTTACTTGTTAATTTTTGACTTAAAAAATAAATATCAGAATCATTATTAATGCATTTAATAATGCTATCTTTAGGCCATTCAATTCTTCCATCATTAAAGAAGAAAATTTCCATTTTAATAGGTTCATTATTATCAATTTGATAATGTTGTATTTTTTTTTTATTTTTTTTATCAACAAATGAACAAGAAAGAAAAGAAACTGGTCTTATTACAGAACTTGAAATTGGTACATCAAAATTATAATTATTAGGTTTTTTTGATATCTTTTTATCAACTTCAAATTTTGATGGTTGTTTTTTTTTTTTATCATTACTTCTTATATATGAAGAACCAATCTCAAAATCATTATTATTAAAGCTTTGTTTTTCTGGTTGTTTTTGTTCTGGTGATTTAAATAATATACTATCCCTAATTATTTGTGAATTTTTTAGAAGTTGAAAATCTTTCTCATTATCGTTATTATCTACTTCTTCTTGATATTTTGATTTTTCAATTTCATCTTTTATTTTTTTTATTTCATTTTCTTCTTTTTGTAAAATATCTTTTAAATTATTTAATTGTCTTTCTAATGTTTGTATATTTTCTTGATAATGGTCTTTTTCAGCTTTTTCTTTTTTTAAAGTCTTTTCTAATGTTTCTCTTTGTTTTTTCTCTTTTTGAAATGTTCTATCAAGTTTTTGAATTTTTTCATCTTCAAATGCATTATTTATATTTTTTTGAGGTTCATTATTCATTGTTTTAGATTTTTTAATTGAAGAAGAAAAGTCATCACTTTGAATAAAATTCATAATTTTATTAACTACTCCTTTAACGTCTTCATTTCCTCTTTTTATTGTATTTATTATTTCTATATGATTTCTATTAATCATTAAATCATCATTTATTTGTTTATTTGTCATAATTTTAAAATCTTTTTTCATTTTTTTTTATTTTAAAGAAATAGTATTTAATATAAATTATTTATAAAATATTATATATTAAAAGAATTTATTAATAAGATAAAAAATAATAAAAATTATCACCCATTCTAACTCCATAAATAATACATTTTATAATTTTATATATTTTTAAAAATTAATTTAAACCAATAATATTTTAATTTTACTCTTTTAATCTCCTAACATCATTTTTTTAAAATCATTAAATTCAATTTCCCCATCTTCATTATGAATCAATTTCATTTAAAATATTTTCAAAAACTTCATTTTTAACTGAATTTTCAACAAAATTTGCTTTAATTTTCTCAACAGAAATTTTCCCAGTAAAATCTTTATCAAAAAAATTAAAAGCATAAAGTAAATTTTCATCAGATAAAAGTTTCTTTTTATCTAAACAAGCCCTTAAAAATTCTTCAAATTCTAAAAATCCTCTATCAGCACCATCTAACATAAAATAAATATCATTAATTTCATTTTTAATATCTTCTTCTTTATAATATTTAATTAATCCATGATATAATTCATTTTTTGTTAATTTACCATCATCATTAGTATTAAACAATCTAAAAATTTTTAAAATATCTTTTATTTCATCATTATCATTTATATTATGAACAATAAATGCTAAAACCATTTGTTCAAATTTAGAATTAATTTGAAATTTTCTTAATCTATCTAAATATTGTTTAATTTCTTCTATTGATAAATTTGAATATAAAGATTTTCCATTAAATTTAATAAACCAAGGATGTTTTAATGCTTCATGGGCACTTAATCTTTTTTTTATATTAATTTCTAATAATTTATGAACTAAATCTTGTACTTCTTCAGATGAATTTAATAATCTTTTATTTTCATCATCATAAACTCCTTTTTTTATTTTTTCTATTATTTCAAAATCATCTTTACCATCAAATGGAGCTTTTCCAGTTATTAACATATATAAAATTACACCTACACTCCAAGTATCACATTTTTCATTATAACATTGATTTAAAACTTCAGGTGCAATATAATATGATGAACCTACTATTGATTTTTCTTTTTTATGTTTTGAAAAAATTTTTGAAGTCCCAAAATCAATTATTTTTATCCAGAAATATTTTAAATTTGTTTTATTATCTTTTTCAATTTCATTAATTAAAATATTTTCTAATTTTAAATCTCTATGAATAATATTATTAGCATGTAAATAATATAATCCAGAAAAAATTTGATAAAATAATACAGCTAACTGATATTCATTATATGAATTAGTTATTTGATTATATAATTCTCCACTTGGACAATAATCAGTAATAACATAATATGCTTTTTCAGTAGAATAAAATTCTATTATTTTTACTATATTAGGATGGTCTAAATTTCTTAAAATATCAATTTCGTTTTTTATTTCTAAATCATCAATTTCATTTTCTTTAATTTTATTTATTTTTTTAATTGCTACATTTTGCTTTGTTAATGAATTAATTGCTAAAAAAACTGAACCATAACTTCCTTCACCTATTTTTCTTATTATTTGATATTTTAAATTTGGTAAACCTGTATTTTCTTCAATTAATGCATTTGTTGTTACTTTTAATTTTAATTCTTCTGCAAATAATTTATTTTTTATTTTAACTTTTTGACTTAATGATATTGATCTTTTATCTTTTCTTTTATATTTTTTATGAACTTTTTCTTCTTCATTACCACTTTCAATATTATCTTCAAAAACTATATGACATGCATCAGAACTTATTGTTCTATTATGATGAATATTTTTTCTATTAAAATTTGAACGTTTTCCTATTTGATTGTTTTTATTTTTTGATGGTGTAGAAAATTCAATTGTAGATTTTTTATCCTTTTTTTTTTTTATGTACATGATCATAATTAAATGAAGGTTTATGAACCGTTTGACAAACTCCCATTTTTTTAATTATTGATTAATTTTGTATTGTAAATTTTTTAATTTTTAAATTTTTTTTAATATTTTTCAAAAATTAAAAATGAATTAATTAAATAAATGTTTTCTTCAAGGAATAAAAATATATATTATGAACCATTAGATAGAGCAAAATTATCTTTAACGAGTTTAAGAAATACAATTGATATAAAGAAAAATATAAAATCTCATCAAAATACTTTTTCTCAAAATATCAATTCAATTTCATATAATATATTAAAAGATAGTGATTCAAGAATTTATTCTGAAGAATTGGACAATAAAGATGAATCTCAATTAAGTTCAAGAAATTCAAAAAAAATTTGTGGAAAAAATGATAATTTAAATATTGATAATACAATTAAAGAATATATTACATATAGTAATAATTTAAGAGATAAATTAAAAATGAATAATGATATTAATCAAGAAAGAATTAATAAATATGAAGAATTAATACAAAAAATTAATGAGATAGAAATTCAAAATAAAGTCATTAATCAACAATTTTTAGATTTTAAAGATGAAAATAATAGATTAAAAATAGAAAATGAAAATTTAAAAAAAATGATTATTGATAGTAGTTCAAATATTAATATAGAAGAAGAAAGAAATTTAAAAAATATAGAAGAAAAATACCAAATGATTATAGAAAAGGAAAATTTTTTTAAAAAAGTAAATAGTGATTTAGAAAAATCTAATTCAGAATATGATATTTTAATTAATAAATTAGAAAAAACATTTAATATATTAAATTCAAATTCAAAAAAAAAATCATTTAAAAATTTAAGTATAAATAGACTGAATAGTAATTTTATCATACAAAATCAAGAAGAAAATCAAAAAATAAAATTTTCTGAGATAAATTTAAATAATAATAAGAATAATATTAATATAAATGAAAATAATAAAAATACTTTTTATCAAAATGAAAACAGAATAAATATAAATCAATGTAACACCAATTTAAGTAATAATTTTGATATTTTAAAGGGGAAAATGGATAAAAATCAAGATATTCAAAACAAATATGAAGGAAAAACATCTGACAATTTGAATCAATTTTTTCAACAAAAAATAAAAATTAATAACATAAATAAAACATCTGATAATGATATAAATCTTGAAAATATAAAATTAATAAACATTAATGAAAAAAAAGGAATTTCAAAAAACCAAATTCAAGAATTAAATAATAATTTTGAAGACAAAAACTTTATTCATAATAAAAATAAGAATATTTCATTTGAACAAAATGATAATCAAATATATAATAAATTACTTAATTCTTATGAAAGTCTTCAAAAAAGCATTGAATCAAAAACAAATAATACAATGATAGAAAAAGATGAAAATTTTGATTTAAGTATAGAAAAAAATAGAAAAATTCCCTTTCAAAATGAAAACAAAAATTCTTTTAATGATAATTTAAACCAATCTGATAATATTTCTACTTTTTTAAAACAAACCATTGTAGATGACTCATTATCATTTTTTTCTCAAAATAAATTGAATAATTCTTTTCAAAATTTAAATATAAATGATCCAAATTTTGAAAATAATATTTCAAATTCAAATTATTTTAATAAATCAAAAGAAAAAGATATTAATTCAAATCAAACTCAATTTTCTTTTTCAAGAAATAATTTGGAAAATATACAAAAAAAAGATATTAAAAATGAAATAAAGAAAATTACTCCTTTAAATCTTGATGAAAGATTTATAATGAATAGTAATATAAATAACGGTAATGGAATAAATAGTAATAATAAAGATAAAAATTCAAAATTAAATGATTTATTATATTCAGATAATAAAGATAAAAATATATTACTTAATGATGAAAAAGAAATTATATTAAAAGATACAATTAATTTTGAAGATAATATGAAAATAAAGAATAATGAAAAAATTTATATTTCTGATAAAAAAAATATAATAAATGAAAATCTTATAGAAAAAGATAATGCAAAAAAAATAGTATTGGAAAATATAAAAATAAATAAAGAAAGTAATATAATTGAAAAAGATTCAATTATTAATGGAAATACAAAAAATGAAAATGATTTTAAAATAAATAATAAAGAGTTTAATAATCAATTAAGTCAACAAGAAGCATCTCCTAAATTTGATAAAAATTCAAATATTTTAATTTCAAATTCAATAAATGAAAAAACAAAAGATAATGATAATATAATTAAAAAAAATAATCCATTTAGAATCAAATCTAATTCATTAAAATCTTTAAGACCTTCATATTTAAAAATATTAAAAGATATATCAATACTTCAAAAAAAGAAAAATTTGAAAAATAATATAACAATAGACATAAATGATATAAAAAAAAATTTGGCAATAAAAACAATACCAAAAAACAATAAAAAAATTATAAAATCTCAATCAACAATTAGTTCAAAAAATAAAAGTTTTTATTCTGAATCTGAAAATTGTACTTCTCAAATAAATGAATTAATTATTTTAATGAAACAAAAAGAAAATGAAATAGAAGGAATAAAAGAACAATTTAAAATTTTAAATTCAAATTTACAAAAAAATCATAATGAAAATTGTAATTATAAGGAAAAATATATAAAAGAAAAACAAATAAATTTAAAAGTAATTTTATCTTTAGAACAATTAAATGGATTAGCACAAGGATTACTTGATACAAGAATTCAAATGCAAAATAAATATGAAAATGAAATTAAAAGATTAAAAAATAAAATTAATCAAAATCCTTCATTTAGTCCTGAAAAAGATAATAAATATTTCATTAAAGATGAAAATAATGAATATGTTTTTTTGAATAATAATAATTATGATAATTTGAAGGAATTGGAAAAAAAATATAATTTTATGGAAATTTTTAATTATGAGGAATTAAAAATTGAAAATGCATGTCAATTAATTTTAAAAAATAATATATTTAATGATACTTTTAATTATGATAAAAATGTTATTCATTTAAATTCAAAAGAATTAAATAAAAATAGTAATATAAATAATGATGAATTAAATGAAGATGTAATTTTTGAAATTTCAATTGAAAATGATTCTATTAATCAAAAGTTAGAAAGTAATAAAGAAGAGGAAAAGACTTTAGAATATATAAGTGAAGATGATGAAAATAGTACACATAATAAAAAAAATAATATAAATTCTATTTCAGAAAATAAAACTATTGATTTTGATATTGATTCTAAAATCCTAAATTATAATATTAATGAGAATATTTATGATGGAAATAATGAAAATAAATATCTTTATGAAAGTATTTTTAATGACAGTCTGAATGAAAATTATCAAAATACAAATAATTATAATAATGAAATTAATTGTATAAAAGAAGATAAAAATCAAGAAAAAAGTTTTAATATTGTTTCATGATGTTATAAAAATATAAATAAATGATATGAATAAAGATAATGGAATATATAATGAAATTTTATCCTAATAAAAATTAAAATTAAAAATACAATTTTTATGAAAATGCTAATATTTCATTTTTTATTTGTTTTAATAATGTCAATATATAATAAATTTTTTATTTAATTAAAAAAATAAAAAATAATATTAAAAACAGTTTGAAAAATAATAAAAAAAATTCAATCATAAAAAATATCCAAATAAATCATTTTTATAAAAAATGATAAAATATTACCAAATAATTAAAAATATATTTACAAATTTTCAAATCATTATTTTATTTTTGAGCAGAAGAATTACAGGATAAAGAATTAATTTTAGCATCACTTAATTGAGTACTATTAATTGAATTACTAATATTATTTTCATTATTTTTTTCTAATTTATAATTGTCATTTACATTATTTAATATTTTATTTTCTATTATTATAGGTTGACAATAATTATTATTATTTAACTCTTTTTCATTATTCGAATTTATATAATTAAAAAAATTGTTTCTAATATTAATGTTATTATTGTTTTTTATATTAATATTATTCAAAAATTTATTTGATTCATTTTTATTAATTATGGGATTTTTCAAAATTGATTTTTGAGAATTATTTGATTGAAATTTATCAAATTTTTCATCCTTTTTACTTTTAGCAAAATTTGGAATATGTCTTTTTGCAATATCACTTTTTGAACTTTCTTTAATACTTACATTACTATTATTAATATTATTATTAATATCTTTTTCTCTTTTTTGTTCTAATTTTTTAAAATGTCTATATTCATCTTTATGTTCTTGTAAAAATTTCTGTATTTTATTTTTTTCTTTTCTCTCACTTAAATAATCATAATCCATAGAATATTTTTTAAATAATTTCCTTTTAATATCTAATAACCTTTTTCTTTTTGCAGTTCTTTCATTTCTTATTCTAATTTTATCTTTATATTTATAACTTTGATTAGGATGAATTCTACTAATATGACCTCCTAATCCTTGTCCATTTGAATAAGCTTTATTACAAAATTCACATAAATAAGTTTTAAAATGTTTTTGTTTATTTCTTCCCAATGATTTAAAAGCACTTTTTGAATTTGAAACAAAATTTTCTTTATTTAATGTATTAATTAAAGAATCTTCATGTAAAATTGAACTTTTATTTTTCTTTTTAATTCCACTTTTTTTGTAATCAGTAACTATATTTGTTATTTCATTACAACTTCTTATTAATTTTTCTAAATTTTGACATTGTTCAATATTTAATGAATTCTTTTTTTTACCAATATAATTTTTTTGAATTTGAAGAACTGTATTTTTAATTTGTCTATAAAAATTATAAATTAATTTTATAGGATTATTTTCATTTATATTATCATCAATTAAATATAAATCATGTATTTTATCTTTTTCTTTTTTAAATAGTTTAATAGTTGTTGATTTATTATATTTTTTTTCATCAAGAACAGGAATATTTGAACAATATTTATCAACTATTTTAAAATAATTAGTTTCATTTAACATTCTCAATAATAAATCAACATATAAATCTTCTTCTTTAATTGAAATAACAGGAAATTTTGAAATAGAATAACCATTTATTGAAATTTGATTTAATTGAAAAGACATAGTAGTTTTATCTTTTTTTTTAATTTTCCTTGGTTTAGTTCTTTTTGTTCCATAAACAGGTTTTCTCCCTCTTTTTCTTCCTATTAATTGATTGTTAACTTGAATAAAATAATTATTTGTTACATTTGTTACATGAGTTCCATTTAATGAAGATAAAAATTTTTTGGTATTAATTTTTTTAAAATATTTTCTTGGTTTTTTTTCACTTTTAGTTGTATTATATTCACAATTAAAATTTTGATTTTCATCTTCTTTTTCTTCAACTTCATTTTTTTTTGTATTAGGAAAATTATAATTTAAAGATTTTTGGAATTTATTTATATTTGGATTTATAAATAGATTTGAATTAGATAAATTTATTTTTTCATCTTTTTTCTCCTTAAATCTTCTATTATCCAAATTAGTTTCTAAGAAAAGAAAAGTATTAATTTTTCCTAGATAAGCTTTATCATTTTTAATATTATCTGACTTAAAAAAATTATTTTTGATAAGAATATCATAATTGGAATTTTTTTTATATGAATTTGAAATAATAGGCACAATGAATTTTTCTAAAGGATTCTCATTAGGAATTTTTTTCTCTATAATAGAAGGAGAAAAACTTGTGCAATTATCATTTATTGAATTTTCAGTTTTTGTTGAATTTGAGATATAAAAAGATGAATCTTCTTTTTTTTGCAAAAACAAAGGACTCATTTTAACCAATGTTGGAATAGAGGATTTTGATATATTTGAAAAGGGAATTTGATTTGAAGAATTTAGTCTTGTATTTAAAGAAGAATTTGATGATTGAGGGATTAAATCTTCTGAACTCATATATTTTTTAATTATTTTAGTTAGTAATTGTGTTTATTTATATTAATGAAAAAATATTTAAAATTTGAATTTTTAAATATATTTTTTTCGAATTTTTTATTAAGGAAAGAGGATGCTTTTACAATATTATTTTATTTGAGTTATTTTTATTTTGTTCAATTGGTTTTTATTATTTAAGAAAAAGATTTTTTTGAAAATTAGCTTTTTTAGGCGCTTAAAAGTTAAAGTCAATGAGTATTTAAAGAGATAATTTTATTTTAAATATTTAATTATATCACAATCATTATATAAAAAATATTATTTTTAATATTTTTTAAAAAATATGATATCAAAAGGATTTTTTTTATTTTAAATTTTATTGTATTACTACTTTTACATATTTGGACTAATATAATTAATAATAATATAATTTTATTTATTAAATAATAATTTAAAAAGTGGTTAAAAGATAAAAAATAAAAATTTAAAGAATTAACATTATTACAAATGTTAAAATTCAAAATAAACTTTAAAAATTATTGAAAAATTTTATTTATAAATTTTTTTTTACTTTTTTAAATAGAATATTCAAAATCAAAAATCCAAATAAAAAAATAAAAAAAAAATAAAAAAACCAAATAAAAAAATGAGTGACAAAGTAAAACTCATGAAATTATCAGATTACAATTTAGGAGACACATTAGGAACAGGTTCATTTGGTAGAGTTCGTATAGCAAAAAACAAAAAAACAGGAGAATATTTTGCTTTAAAAATAATGAAAAAAATAGATATATTAAAATCAAAACAAGCAGATCACATAGCAAATGAAATAAAAATACTTTCAATGATAAATCATCCCTTTATAACAAAATTTGACGGTTTTACCCAAGACGAACGTTATTTATACATAGCATTAGAATTAATAAACGGAGGTGAATTATTTACATATTTAAGAAGTGTAGAAAAATTTTCTGTTGATCAATCTCGTTTTTACATAGCTCAAGTAATATCAATATTTGAATATTTACATAGTAAAGATATAATATATCGAGATTTAAAACCTGAAAATGTTTTAATTCATAAAAGTGGTTATTTAAAATTAACAGATTTTGGTTTTGCTAAAATAGTAGAAAATAGAACTTATACTTTATGTGGTACACCAGAATATTTAGCACCTGAAATTATATTAAATAAAGGACATGGTAAACCTGTTGATTGGTGGACTTGTGGTATTTTATTATATGAAATGATTGCTGGAATTGATCCTTTTAGTGATGATGATCCTATGATGGTTTATCAAAAGATTTTAAAAGGGAAAATTAAATTTCCAAGTGGTTTTGATTCTAATGCCAAAAGCTTAGTTAAACATCTTTTAGAAGGTGATTTAACTAAGAGATATGGGAATTTAAAAGGAGGAGTTAAAGATATTAAAGGACATAGATTTTTTAAAAGTTTAGATTGGGATAAGTTACTTGCTATGCAAATTCCTCCACCTTATATTCCTAAGGTTAAAGGAGAAAATGATACTTCTAATTTTTCCAGTTATCCTGATTCAGATACTGAAACTAAACCACTGAAGAAAAGTGAAGATCCATTTTTAGATTGGTTCAAATAAGTTTTTTTTGTTATTTTTATTATTTTGATTTTTTTTTTATTTATTTAAAATCTTTTGAATTATTTTTGTGTTTTTTTTTTTATGGGGTTTTATTTTTTTAAACTTTTTTATGGCATTTTTTTATTTTAATTATTATAAATTGTTCGAATTATTTTTTTATATATATATTATTAATAAATAAAAAATTAATTTTTTAAAGTTGTATTTCCTAAATTTTTTTTGATTTTGAAATATTATATTAAATTTTTTTATTGTTAAATTTTAATTGTTTTTATATTATTCATTTAGTCTAAAAAAAAATTTAAAAACACACACATATATAAATATTTTTTTTTTATTCATTGAAATATTTATAAAAATCATTTTCATCAATTTCAATTTTTATATATAAATCTCTCCAATCAGAATTTGAATTTGGTATAATTTTATCAATAAGAAAAGGTGAATTAGATTCGGTAATAATATTATCATCTTTATTCAATAAATTTAAATTTTTTGTAAAACCTATTTTTCCTTTAGAAATTGAGTTCATATTGATTTTATTTTCATTTATATGATTTATCATATCAATTTCATTTTTTAATAAATTTTCATTAGTTTTAATTAAATTTTTTTTTTTATGAGGTTTAATACAATTATTTATTTGTACTTGATTTTTTAAAATTTCTTCTAAAATATTTTTACCTTGTTCAAAAATTCCAATTCTATTATCATTTATATTATTTGAATAAAAATTATTAATCTCATAGATTCTTTTTTTAATTTCATCCCTAATATTAACATATTTATCTCTATTTTCTTCTGTTTTATTATTTTTAAATTGTTGAACTATTGAATTATAAATTTTACAAACATACTCTACTTCTTTTAATAATAAATCCCCTTGATATATTTTTAAAGGAATCCACTTCATTTAATTTATTTTTTTAAAAAATTAAATTTTTATTAATTTTCAAATTTTCTTTCAAATTAAATTAATGGAATCTAATCATCAAAATTATATTCAACCAAACCAAACTTTATATGTAAATAATTTAAATGATAAAATAAAAATAGATGAATTAAAAGAAAATTTATTTCATCTTTTCTCAGAATTTGGAGATATTATATCGATTATAACAAAAAACAATGCAAAAATGAGAGGACAAGCATTTATTATTTTTAAAGATATTAACTCAGCAAAAAATGCAAAATTATCTTTAAATCATTTCATTTTTTTAGGGAAAGAATTAAATATAAATTATTCAAAAAATCCATCAAAAATATTATCTTCTATTTGAAATCTAATTAAATAACTATAAATGATATTATTTTTAAACATTTTTTTCCTTAATTATTTTCAAAAAATAATAATTTTAGTGATTTTTAAAATTTGAAAAATAAAAATGAATGAAAATGAGAATTAAAATAAAAAGTAATTTTAAAAATTTGAAAATTATTAATAAAAATTGATAATTAAAATAGCTCTATTTAAACTATAATAATTTTATATATTCCAACAATTTCTTTATTTAGTCTATTAATAATTTCAAATATTAAAAAAAAAAAATAAAATTAAATCTTTTTAAATAATCCTATTATACCAAAGAATAATATTAAATAATAAAAAATAAAAGTTATTTCTTTTTATCTTTCTCAAGTAAAACACAAAATCCTTTCTTCAAGCAATTATTACAATTAAGACAAATAGATTTTCCTTTATAACCATTTTTCCACTTTTTAACAATATCAGGTTCACAAATCAAAGGTCTAGCAAGAGACACAAATTCAATATTATTATTATTAATAGCATTTTCTAAAGTATCAATATCTCTAAGTCCTCCTACTAAAACAACAGGAATTTTAACAATATCAGCTAATAATTTAGTCTGATCCAAAAAAACTGGAGTTTTAGGTTTAATTTTCCCAAACCACCATTCCATACCACTAACTTGTATCATATCAACTCCAGCTTTTTCTGCTAATTTACAAGCAGTGAGGAAACCTTCTTGTGTTATTCCACCAGGATAACCATCTTCACAATTAATTTTCATTGATATTATAAAATCAGGTCTTACTGCTTTCCTCATTTTTTCTATTATTTCTATTAACATTCTTGCTCTATTTTCATCATTACCACCATATTCATCATTTCTCTTATTAAATATTGGTGAAAGGAATTCACTTAATAAATAATGATGAGCTGCATGAATATCTACACCATCAAAACCTGCTTTTTGTGCCCTTACTGCAGCATCAACGAAATTTTGTTCTATTCTTAATATGTCATCTTTTGACATTTCATTTGATGTTCTATTTGTAGATGGGATTTTTATACTACTTGGAGCATATATTTTATCTGTTTTTACTTGAGTTACTCCTCCAACGTGGAAAATTTGCATTAGGATTTTTGCTCCATTATTGTGGACTAGAGATGTTAATTTTTGGTATTCTGGTATGTATTCATCTTTGTCTATTCGGAAATTATTCAAGTTTTCCATTTGATAGTAATCTGCTACGTTTGCACATCCTGTTATAATTAAACCTACACCATCATCTGATAATTGATTGTAAAGTTTAAGAGATTCTTCATTTATTTTACCATCTATTAAACCACATAGATCACCTACTGAACCACGGATTATTCTGTTTTTTAATTTTAAATTTTTGAGTTGAACTTCTTCAAATATAGATTTTTTTTTTATTTGCTTTTCTGTTGTTATTGATAATAGTAAAATTAATTGAAGAAATAAAATTTGGTTTTTTTTCATTATATGTTTATATTTTTTGAAGTTGATTTATATATTAAATAATTATGAAAATTTTTTTTAAATTAATTAATGTCATGACCATTCAGAGAATTTTTCTTTTATATATTTATAGATTTTTTATTTTAATTTCATTTTTATCAATTATATATGTAATATTAAAAGTCTTTATTAATAATTAATATTATAAATTCAAATATTGTAAAAAAATTTACAATGATAATAAGTTGCATTAAAAAAATTATTATAGTAAGTTAATAATTTTTTAATATATATTTTATAATAATCTTTTAAAATTTAATTAATATATTATATTATATTAAATTATTTAATACAAATTTATATTTTATCATTCTAAATTTAAAAAACACTTAAATAAAAAAATAAAATTTCAAAAATCCCAAAAAATTTTTAAATTAAATTAAATCAAAAAAATAATAAAAATAATTATAATTAAAGATCCAAAAGTTCTTCTCCTTTCTTAATATCTTTTTGTTTTTTCTTAGCACAACAACACCTAAGAACATAAGCAAGAACAACACCAACAGCAACAGAATAAAGAACCATAGTTGCTAAATATAACAATTTATTAGAACTAGGATGATAAGCTTTAGAAGAAAACAATTTAACACAACCATTTCCATAATCAAAATCAGCTCTTTGTACATTTAACAAATCCAATCCAATATACCAAACATTCATAGGATTATTATTATCATCACCAATTTTAATACTAGATCTCATTTTCCCATTTGAATTTTCATAAAATTCATAAACATAAGCAGTATCATTAAAAACCATTTCAGTTCTCATATGTTCTTTTTTTTCAGTAAAATAAACATCAGAGAAAAATTTTTCTGGATCAGTTTCTTTATTAAATTTACTATTATTACCTTGAATATAAGGTAAATAAGTTTCAGTGATCCATTTTGATCTTTCCTTTGGTGAAATAATAACTGGCATAATACCTAATTTTGCTATATCTCCAATTGGTATTGTTTCAGTTTCTTTTGATGGTAATTGAACAAAATTTATTCCTGTTAAATGAACAAATGTTCCTGGTTCTGATTTTCCTTCAAATAAAGGAAATGATACAGGATTTGAATAATCTGGTTCTGGTATTTCTCCTAATATTAATTCACCTTTTACTTTATCATATGATAATACTGGTTCAAATTTAAATATATTACTCATTTTTGATAAAATTAAGTAAATGTTACTTTCAGGATATTGAGTTGAGTATCCTAAGGCAAGAACACCATCTACATCAAAGTGACTTTTTGTTTTTTCAACTTTTACATATTTTAATTGGAAATTGAAGTTATTTTCAAAATAAAAATAATCAGTTTCCCATTGCCCTTCAAATGAACCATATATGTTTTGGAATTGACCTTTTTCATGTTTTTGTACTGTTGTTGATTTTGTTTCTTCAAATATGTAAGAGAAAGGAGCTGTTGGGTCTATTAAGAGTTTTAATTCTTTTTGTGGATTTCCCACTTTTACTAATAGGTAGTCTTCTTCTGTTATTTTGAAGGTTATTGTGTTTATTGATGATATGAAGAAAAGGAGTAAAAGGATCTTTGAAATCATTTTTTTTATATATTTTATTAGTTATATTTTAATTTTTTGTTTTAATTATTATTTTTTTTATTTTTTTGTAGAATTTAAAAAAAATAAAAATATAAAATAATAAGAGCCTTTATTGTCTATTTTAAAATTTAATTATTTTAAATATTATAAAGCTCTTAAAATTATAATAAGTTTTATATTTAAAGTTATATAGTATATCTAAATACTCAAAAATTAGTACTTATTGTAAATAACAAAATAAAAAATTAATTTAATAAACAGAGAAATTTTCCTAAATTTGTATTAATAAATATATTTGTTTTAAAAAAATGAGCTGAATTTATATTTATAATAAGATTCCTAATATAAAGTTTCTCAGCAGGATTTAAAAGTTTAATTAAATTACAAAGAACAAAAGTCCCAAATTTATTTTCAATTAATTTACAAAAATTATAAGGAATAAAAAAAAAATTATATAATTGATAAAATAATAAAATATCATTTTTTCTTAGAATAATTACAACTTTATCAATAACATTTGATGCATATTTTTGAAGTGAAAAGTAAATTGAATCATTAATAATATTATTTATAATTCCTTTACAATTATCAAAACCAAAATATTGAAAAATATCTTGAATAACATAATTCCCAAATTGATTTTCAACAATTTGAACATAATTTTGTTCTGTTATTTTTATAATCATATTAATAATTTGAAGATTTGTAATTTGAGAAATAAACTTTTTAATAATTGTAGAACCATTTAAATTAATACATAATTGAATAAAATTGTTTATACAAAATTGAACAATATAATATTTTTTGGGATTATTTACATTATTTATTAATTTTAAAATTACATGTGTTGAATTTTGTGAAATTGATAAATCAAATAAATCATTTTCAACAAGTGATTTAATTATTTCTTCTTCTTCATCAGAATCAATTTTTTCAATTAAAGTTTGTATACAATGAGACCCAGAAATATCTTTAGATATATTAATAAAATCATTTTTGATAATATTCAATAAATTTATTCTTTGAATTGAATTTGTTTTTTCAATTATTTTTTGAAAGAAATAATTTCCATATGAATCACACATAATTTGTTTTATTTTTAGAGAAAGTTTCTTAAAAATTAAATCAATTTCTTCTTTTGAAACATTTTCTGCTAATTCTTGAAGATAATGACTTCCCGAACAACTTTTTAAAAGTTTTTCAAAATCATTTTCTGAATTTTTATTTTGAAAAAATAAAGAGAGATTGATTATTGAATTTTTCTTTGAAGATTTTTTTTTTGTAGAATTAATAATATTTTCAGGAGGAATTTTTTTTTCAATATTCTCAACGCTTTTTAGTGAATTATTTGATAAAAAATAATCAATGTTAAAATATGAAGGTGATTCTAGTTTTATATCTTTAGATCTATCTGAATATTCTTCAAACTGATTTAAATCATCATCTTTTATTTGTAAATCAGAAAGTAAATCATTTGGAAGGAATAATGAAATTGAATTTTTTTTTGACATTTAAATTTTTTGTTCTATATAATATTATTTAACACATTTTTTTTATCCAAAGTAATGATATTATTTATTTTTTTTAATAATTTATGACATTTCTCTATATTTTATAAAAATTATTAATATCATAATAATTTATTTCAAAATTCTATAAAATAATGCGAATGAATTTACTAATTTAATTATATTATTTTTCAATTAATATTAAAATTATATAATCAATACCAAAAAAAATACAAGAATATATATAATTTTATGATAAATTATTATATTAAAACCAAATATAATATTAATTTTCAATTCTATTTTTGAAATTATATTATAATAAATAAATATATTTTTATAAATGGATGAAATACTTAATTTTCCAATAAAAAATAAAGAATCAAATGATGGTGAAAATTCATTTATTAGTTTTGGTTCATGTTCAATGCAAGGATGGAGAGTTTTAATGGAAGATACTTTAATAACTGATATTTCCCAAGGAGAAAATAATCAATATAATATTTTTGGTGTATTTGATGGTCATGGTGGATTTGAAGTTTCTGAATTTGTAAAAAGACATTTTACAAATGAATTAATTTCAAATAATAATTTTAAATCAGGTAATATTAAATTATCATTAAAAGAAACATTTTTAAAAATGGATTCATTAATGTTAGAAGAAAAAGGAATAGAAGAATTAAAACAAATATCAGAATTAAATAAAAATAATAAAAAAGAAAAAATAAAATTTGGAAAAGATTTAGATAATGATTCAGAGGAAAATGATTCAATAAAAGAAGAAGAACACATAGTAAATAATATAGGATGTACTGGGTGTGTATGTATAATAGATGAAAAAAATAAAAAATTATATTTTGCAAATTCAGGTGATTCAAGAGTAATTTTATATAAAAATAAAAAAGAATATCAAATGTCAATAGATCATAAACCACATTTACCAGAAGAAAAAGAAAGAATATATAATGCTAAAGGTTGGGTTATGAGTGGGAGAATTAATAATGATTTAGATGTTTCTCGTGGATTTGGTGATTTTGAATATAAGAATAATAATAAATTAAGTCCTGAAAATCAAATTATTACTGCTAATCCTGATATTTTAATTGAAGATTTAAATAATGAATGTGATTTTATTGTTATTGCTTGTGATGGAATTTGGGATTGTTTAAGTAATTGTGATATTTGTAATTTTATAAAGGAAAAATTGTTTTCTAAAGAATTTCAATCAGGGAATTTAAAGTTATCTGGGATTTTGGAATGTTTATTTGATAATATTTGTGCTAAGGATTTAAATGAAAATAGTGATGTTGGTTTTGATAATATGAGTTGTATTATTATTCAATTTAAGAAATAAAAATGGATTGTTTATTAATTGTTTATTTATTTATTTTTATTATATTTTTTAATAATTCTATATTCTTGTATTTTTTAAAACTTAACTTTTGAATTTTCATTTAATTTTTTAAATGTACTTTTAATTATATAACAAATAAAAGGAGAATTTAATAATGTATTATTTTTCTATTTATTGTGCAATTTGTAAAATTTTTATTTTCTTTTTTAATTGTTTTTAATAGAAATAATCATTATTATCAATAATTTGCATATAATTAATTGCTGATGTTAAATCATTTTAAAAAATTTTTTAATTCATTTATTTCATCATTTTGACTTTCAATAGTTCCTTTTTTTATTTGAATTAAAATATTATAACATATCTTTCGTTAACTTTAATAATATATCTTTTTTGTAAAAAAATTGAAATAATATCTTAGTAGATGGAATATTTAAAAAAATTTTTTGTGTTTTGGTTTGACAATTTAAATAAAAAACTTAATAAATAAAAAACATGAATTATAATTATTAATAGTATCTTTAAATGAATTAATATATAATTTTTTTTTTTAACATAAATCTTTATAAATAAGATTTTTAATTTCATTAAAAGAAAATAATCATTATCTATAATATAAAAATATATTAATAACTTTATTAAATCATCAAAATTTAAAAGACCATCTAAAACAAAATCAATAAATTTTGAAATTTTTTCTAATTTATATTTCAATCATTAGAATATATGGAACAAAAACTATTTATATATTCTTCTCTTAATATAAAATTTGAAAATAAATTATTTGTCAATTAAAAGAAAATTTTGTCTAATATTATTAAAAGCATTTTAAAAGAGATTCTTGAATGTTTTTTTATTTATTTTATTTTTATTTTATTGTCCATTACTCCTTCTTAATAGATTTATATTTAATTATTTTAAAAAAATTTCAAATGTTATTTTATCTCCCTTTTCTCTAGATAAAATTTAATCTTTTGAAATTCTATCTGTTCATAAGAATTATTATAATACATTTTGTTTAATTTTTTTTCAAATTATTTATTTAGTTAATTTATTTAATTACTAAAATGAAAAAAAAATGTCAAAATAATTTAACTAAAAAGAAAATTAAACAAAAATTAATTCCAAATTTTATAAAACCTCATGTTCAAGTTAAAAAAATATATCCAATCATAAAAAGAAATAAAAAAAATTCAAAGTTAAAATATGAAAATGATACTGTAACATATGGACAAAAATTAAATATAATAGAATATAAAAATAGAAAAAATAAAAATGAAAATAAAAATGAATCAAATGAAAAGAAGCCACAAATTCTTAATATACTTTGGTCAAGAGGAATTGATTATCAAAATTTAAGATCTCAAACTGAAGAAAATGAAGATGAATTTTCTAATTTTTTAAATTATAATTTAGGTAAATATGATGAAGAAGAAATGAATCTGTTAAATTTAAATAATTTCACTACAAATGAAAATTATAAAAATTATGAAGAATTTGAAATTGAATTTGATAAACAAAAAAGTGTAAATTCAATTCAAACAGATAAAGAAATGAATGATACAACTGATATAAGTATAAATTTAAATTTACAAAAATTCATGAAATTAAAAACAAAAAGTAATAAGTATATAGAAGTAAAAAACAGTTCTAATTATGGAAATATAGATGAATATTCCTTTGATGAAAGATTAAACTATGTATATAATTTCACAACATTTTCAAAAAAGTTTGAAAATCAGTAATTTTTTTTTAATAATTTCTCTAAAATATAAATACATTTAATATTGTTAAATATTTTTAAATAAATTTAACTTTATATATAATAAAAGAAATTTCTTTTTATTTTTTTAAAAATGAAAAAAAATAATGATATTCAAATAAAATGAATATAACCTATTATTATATATAAAAATATTTTATTGTTAATTATAAATAAAAAACATAAATTAATTTATATTAATAGAATAATTTATTAACAGAAAAATAAATTTTGTAAATAAATACAATAAATATTTTCTATATTAAAAAATTAAATATTATATTATTTTATAAAAAATACTCAAATCTTTTTAAATTACTACTATCTTTTGGTATTTTAGAATTAACACTATTTTAACCCAACATCATCATATCCAAAATTCTGGAAATTTTTTTTATTCATAGATTCATCATTATTATTCTCTTCATCAATCAAATTCAAAAAATTACTACTTTTACTATTCAAACTCAAAGCAAAATTGCAATTTTTTTTATCTTCACTTTCTTCTTTCTTAAGATTAAACCCAAAATACCTCAAAATTTCATTACATTGAAAAAAAGGATGTTGTAGACATTTAACAGCTGAAGGTCTTTTTGAAGGATTAAAACAAAGCATACTTTCCAATAAATTAATAGCATTATCACAAGCACGGTAAATAACATTTTTTAATTTTTTTCCTCTAAATTGAGGAAATTTAAAATGAATTTGACTAGCTAAATTAAAACCTTCATTCCAATCACTTTGACAAGGAGTTCCTAAAATTTCGCATATTTTATTCATTTGATCACTTGCTTCCTTCCCAGGGAATAAAGGCACTCCTGTATATAATTCAGCAATAATAGCACCAAGTGCAAAAATATCAATTGGACTTGAATAAGTTTTACAATTTAATATCACTTCAGGTGATCTATACCATCTAGTTGCTACATAATCTGTAAATGGAGGTTCACTATTTATATCTCTTGCTAAACCAAAATCTGCTAATTTAACTTGGTCACCTGATATTAATATATTTTCTGGTTTCATATCTCTATGGAAAAAATTATTTTTATGCATATATGCTAATCCTTGTAGGATTTGAAATGCTATATTACGGATTTTATATTCTGGAATTTCATTCATATTTTTTGCATATTCAAATAAGTTTTCACCTATGAATTCAAATATCATGTTTAATTCATTTTTTTGGAGGATTAATTCATTTAATGTTACTATGTTTGAGTGCTTTAACGTTAAGAGAGCTTGAACTTCTTTTAATGAAAGACATTCATCCCAGTCTGTGTATTTTTTTTTCATTTTTTTTATTGCTACATATTCATTTGTTTTTGTGTTTATTCCTTTATATACTATTCCATATGTTCCATCTCCTATTGTTTCTATTATTTTATATTTTTCCATTTTTACAAATTTTTAAAAAATAAATATTTTAAATATTTTAATTATCAAAATTTATTTATTAATTTAATTAAAAAGATTTAATATATTTAAAACCTATAACTTTGAAAAAACAAATATGAAAATAATTGAAAAATGGAAACAAAAAACTCAATTTCAAATAAATGCAATAAGCATTGATCCAATTCATAATCAAATAATAGTGGGAGTAGGAAGAGTAATAGTATTTTTTGATGCAATAACAGGAAAAGAATTAGGTCATTGTGAAAAGCATACTAATGATATTACATGTTTAGCTTTTCGAAAAGATGGTAAAGTTTTTGCAAGTGGTGCAAAAGATAATTTAGTATTTTTTTGGGATGTATCTGATATAAGTAGACCAATTAATAAAATTACTTTTAAAGATCCTTTAATTAGAATGGGATATAACCCTTGTTTAATGATATTAATATCAATGAGTAAAACTGTTCTTTCTATAAGTAAAGAAAAATCAGTAAATAAATATCCTTTAAATAATACTGGAGTTGATTTCTCTTGGACTAATGATGGAATGAAATATGCTATTGCTTATGAAAATGGAACTATTAGTATTAGAGATAAGGAAAATGGAAATAAAGATGAAAAACTTATTGTTATTAATGAAAGTAAACAAGAAAAAATTACTTGTTGTTGCTTTTCTAATTCTAGATTTTTAAATAAGGATTATTGTTTGTATGTTTGTACTTGGGATAAAAATTTCCATTTAATTGATTTATTTAATGCTCAAGTGACTGAAACTAGAAAATTAACTGCTGATCCTATTTCTATTACTTTATTTAAAGATGATTATGTTTTAGTTGGAACAAATAATAGAGAAATTAATTTTTTTAGTAAAGAAGGTATATTTGTTGTTACAATCACACAAGGATTAAATTCTTGGGTTACTTCAGTTAAAAATTTCGATAAATATAATTCAGTAATTTCAACATCAAATGATGGTTCAATTGTTTGTCATCAAGTAACATTTAATATCGTTCATGGTATTTATAATGATAAATATGTATATAGAAAAAATTTAAGAGAAATTATAATCCATAATTTATTATCAAATGAAAAAATATCAATTGAAACAAAAAGATATATAAGAAAAATGGCAGTATTTAAAGATTTAGTAGCATATTTATCAATAGACAAAGTATTTGTTCATCAAATAAGTGATGATGATAACACAAAACCAAAATATTTCATTAAATGGGAAGGTGAAATTAGTTTAATGTTACTAGCATCAAATCATTTAATAATATGTTATGAAAATCATATATATTTATACCCATTATTAACTGATGTTGCATTAATAACAAATGTTGAAAGAGATTGGAGTTTTGAAACAGATGTTAAATACTTAAGAGTATTGGGAGGAGCTCCTAAAAGAGAAGGAATGATTTGTGGGACTCGTTCTGGTGAAATTTATATTATATATTTAGATAATCAATTCCCTATTTTATTATATACACATGATATTCCTATTAGGAGTTTAGATATTAATTTTACAAGAAAGAGATTAGCCCTTATTGATGATAATTATGATGTTAATGTTGTAGATATTCCAACAAAGAGTGTTCTTTGGAAAAATGAAAAAGCAAAATCATTATCTTTTAATAGTGATATAGATAATATGATTGCATATTGGTATGAAGGTAATGTTTATATAAAAACAAGTGATTTTCCTCCAATTAAAGAAAAAATGACTGGTGTAATTATTGGTTTTAGAGGAACAAAAGTTTTTATGCTTCAATCATATAATAATGTATCTGTTTTAGATATATCAAATAGTCAAAGTATAATGAGATATGCTGAAAAAAAACAAATGAATGAAGCTTTTAAAATTGCATGTTTAGGTGCAACAAATCAAGAATGGATATATTTAGGAGTAGAATCAATGTTAAATTTCGATTTTACAGTTGCTTCAAATTGCTTTAAAAAAATCCAAGATATAAAATTAATAAATTTAGTAGCAAATTTAGAACAAGAAAAAAAAGAAGGAATAGATGATAATATAATAAGAGGAGATATATATTCTCATATTGGAAAATATAAAAAAGCTTCTGATTTATATATTAAAGGAGGAAGACCTGATAAAGCACAAGAAATGTATGCTACATTAAAAATGTATGCTGAAGCACTTGAAATAAGAGCTAAATATATGCAAGGAGGTGATAATACATTTACAGATGAAATTTTACAGCAACAAGCAGAATGGTTAGAAGAAAATAAAAAATTTAAAGAAGCTGGAGATTTATATATTGCAATAGGTAAGAAAAAAAAAGCAATTGAAATTTATGGTGAACATGGTTTATTAGATATTTTAATTGATATTTGCAGAGGTTTAACAAAAGATGAAGATGCTGAATCAATTGCTTTATGTGGTCATTATTTTAATAAACATAAAAATTATGCTTATGCTGCTGAAGCTTATTTAAGATTAGGTGATACTAAATCAATTGTTTATATGAATGTTGAATTAAAAAAATGGGATGAAGCATTTATTTTATCAAGAGAAAATAAACAATTGTCTGAATATGTCCATTTAAAATATGCTGAAAATTTAATTTTAGAAGATAAATTTAAAGAAGCTCAAGAATATTATAGGAAAGCTGATAGAGTTGATTTATCTATGAAATTATTAGATAAATTAATAGATAATGCAGTATATGAAAAAAGATATAAAGATGCATGTTTTTTTTTTATTTCATATACAACAGATGCTTTATCTATTATTAAAGATTTTGGAGAAGATACATCAAAATTATCAAAAACTGATTTTTCAAAAATAAAAGAATTCAAAGACTCAAATGATTTAAGTGACATATTCAACGCATATGATTACATATATAAATTCATTGAAGAACCATTTAGTAGTGATGTAATATCAGTAAGTAAAACAGATTTATTCAACGCTTGTTTGTTTTTAGTAAATAAAATATCAAATTTCAAATCTTTTATGCCTCAATATAAATCAATAAATCCATCATATATATATTATTCATTAGGTATTTTAGCACAACAATTTAAAAATTTCAAAACAGCATGTAATGCATATGATAAATTAGCAAATTTAATTTATCCTAATGAATGGTCTGAAAAAATAGATATAGAAATTTTAAATATAAGAAGTAAACCATATGTAGATAATGATACAGAATTACCAATTTGTTATAATTGCAATCATAATAATCCTCTATTATCTAATTCAGGTGATCAATGTAATTCATGTGCAGCTCCATTTAAAAGATGTTCAATCTCTTTTGAAATTTTACCTCTTGTTGAATTCAAACCTGCAAAAGGAATAAGTGATGATCAAGCTATTGATTTTATTAAAATGAGTTCAATGGAAAAAATAAAAAAAAATATGATTCAAAAAAATAAAGAAACTGGTGTACATTCTTTAAAAATTGAGACTGGAGGAAAAGGTGGAAATTTATTTGAAAATAAATTAAATGAATTTATACAAAATTTAGAAAGTACTGAGGAATATAAAATTATTGAATTAGATGAAAGTGTTTTGAAAACTTTAAATGAAAATGAAGTTTATATTATTGATATGAGAAGTATCAATAAAACTTATCCTGTTAAATTTTATAAAAATAGAAGGAAAGATATTGGAGTTATTATGTGTAAATTTTGCTTTAGATTTTTTAAAGTTGAAGAATTTGAAAATGCTTTTTTAAAATGTGGAAAATGTTGTCCTTTGTGTAAAAATGTTGATGAAGGAATGAAAGGAGGAAGTTAAATTTTTTTTAAATTTTTTTTTAATTTTGATTAATTAATTATAATTTGGTTGTTATTTTAATTAAAAAAAATAAATAATAATTGATTATCAAAAATCTTAGATTATACGTCCTATATTATTCATTTTTTATGTTCAAATAAATACATTTATTTTCCATCATAAAGATATAAAAATAATTAATTATAATAATAAAATCTATAAATAATGAAAAGATTTTAAAATAAAAATTTTTTATAATATTTAATCAATTATATGACTAATATAATAAGCAGCAGCTTCTAAATTTTCTCTTGCCATATTAACTTTATGATAATCTAATTCTTGAGTTGCATTTTCAATTAAATCTTCAATAGCAACTTTTAAATTTTGATAATTAGGATCATTTCTTCTCATTGGTAAATTAAAAATAGGATTAACAAGTTTAGGAATATAATTATTATTTTTTTTAGGATCATAAAAGTTTCCTACATTAGTATTAAAATTCCCTCCTTCTTGACACATTTGATTTTGATTATTCATATTATTATTAAATTGTTGAAAATTGTTATTTTTGTTCATTTTTTCATTTATTTTGGAAGTAAAGAAACCTAATCGTCTTTGTGATAAATCATCAAAATTACCAAAAAAACATAAATTTTCTGTTAAATCTTTGGCTAAAAATAATATATTTAAATCTGCATTATTAAAATCGAATTTTGAATAAAAGTCATTTAAAAATGCCTGATATTCATTTAAAGTCATTAATTTAAAATTCCAATTATATTGGCCTACTTCTTTTTGAAATTGAGAATATAAATTTTGAATATTTTGTTTATCTTGTTGATTTAAATTTCCATTTTGAAAAACATTAAAAACACTTCTAAATGCACAATCCTTTAAAAACATATAAATTTTTAAATTTCCCTTACAATTATTTGAATAATTAATTAAATCATTAAATTTTTTCATTGGAGAATCCATTAATTTATATAATTAAATTAATAAAATTAATTTATATAAATAAATTAAAAAATATGTTTGAATTTATTAAATAAATTTTATTTAATGTCAGAATCAAGGAATGGATTATTAAGAATATTAAAAAATTATACTACAAGAAAAAAAATTGAGAATCAATTTATGGTTCCTGAAAACATATCTTTTGATCATGAATATTATAATGATATGATAAAAAAATTAAAAGAAGAAATAAAGGCAAAAAATAAAGAAATTCAATTATTAAAAGTTTCAAAAACTAAAAAAGATGATGAATATCAGAGGATGATGAGAGTCATTCAAGAAATAATAAATAAAAGTGATAGTTCAACAATTAAAGGAATGCAAATAATTGATAAAAATTTTTCTGAAAAAAAAAAAATAAAAAGTGAAATAAATAGTAATGAAAATATATCAACTTTTAAAGACAATAAAAGTTCAAAATCTAATTTTAATTTAACTGATAATCAATTACCAGATATAGAAAATATGATAAAAATTTCAAAAATTCATAAAAAAAAATTAAAGGAAATGGTATTTATTAATGCACTTAAACAAGAAATAGAAAAAAAAAATGAAAAAATAAACTTTTTAACTACTAATAATAATATAAAGAATAATGAAAATAATTTATCTATTAAAACATATGAAAAAGTAAAAAAAGAAAATGAATTAATTATAAATGAAAATAAAGAAATGACAAAATTTTGTGAAGAAATGAATGAAAAAAATAAACAATTATCAAAAAATTTTAAAAGTTTTCAGGAAAAATATAAAGAATTTAAAAATAATCAAATAAAAAAAGCTCATGAATTAGAAGAAAAAATTTTTCAAGCAGAAAATGAACAAAAGACTTGTAAACTATTTCATCATATGTATAAAAATAAATATAAGAAATTAAATGTTAAAAAGAATAAAAAAGATAATGAAAAAGATAGTAAATCAATTACAAAAAATGAAATTGATTCAATGAATAAAATGATAGGAAATTTAAGAGAAGAAAAATATTCTAAAGAAGAAGAAAATAATGAATTAAAAAATAAAATTGAAAATTTAAATAAAGAAAATAATAATTTAAAAAATGAACTAAATGAAATAAAAAATAAATTAATAAAATCTGAAGAACAAATAAAAAAATTAACTCTTGAAAATAAAAGAATAAAAAATAAATATAATGATTTTGATGCTAAAACTGACGAAAATCAAAATAAAATTGAGGCTTTAAGGGAATTATATATTGATTCAAAATATTTAAATGATAAATTAAAAGAAGAAAATAATAATTTATTGAAAGAAATTAATCAATTAAAAAAAAGAGGGAAAAAAAATAAAAAAAAGAAAAATGAAAATTTTGAAAAAATAGATGAAGATGAAAATAATAATATTAAATATGAAATTGATGATTCAATAAATAATAATATAATACAAAATGATATAGAAAATAAAACACTCGAACAATTAAAAATTGATGAAAATTTTGATAAAAATAATGAAAATGATAATAATGAAGTATCTAAAAATGAAAAAATAAATGGTATTAATAATAATTATTTAAATATAGAAATAATAAAAAATGAAAATAATACAAATAATTTAAATAATGAAAAAAAGAAAAGTGAAATAAAAAAACAAGATAATACAAATGATTTAAAAGAAGAAAAAATTGAAGACAATTTAACAAATAAAATGAAAAAAAAATTAGATGAATCAAAAAGAGATTTAAATATTTTAAAAGAAAAAGAAAATAAAAAAGAAATAAAGAATGATAATAATTTTCAAATTTTATCAGATAAATTAAAACCTTTTCCAGAACATTTTGAAGGAACAAAAAAAGAAAAAATAGAAATAAATAAAATTAATATAAATGATAATAAAAAAGAAGATAAATTATTATCAAAAGATGAAAATAAAAATAATAATATTAAATATGAGAAATTATCTTTAGAAGAAAAAGGAGATAATGTAAATTTAAATTTAAATGAAAAAAATGATAAATTTAACAATGAAGAAAATAATAAATCAAAAATAGAAAAAAAAAATAAAGAAGAAGAGGAAAATGAAGAAGAAGAGAATGAAGAAAATGAAGATGAAATAGAAATTAAAAATAATAAAAAAATTAATGAAATAGAAAAATCTGAATATGAAAATTTAGAAGAAGAAGATATTTATGAAAATGAAACTGATAGAAAAAAATATGGAACAATAAATAATAATTTTTATAGAAAAAAAAGTTCATTAAATGATGATATTGAAAGTATTACAATATCAAATAATAATAATAACATTCAAAAAGAAAATAAAAATTATATATTAAAACAATTAATAAATAAAGATTATAATAAAAAAAAATTAGATGATAATGAATTTAAAAATGAAATTAATAACAATAGCAATAATAAAAATGATAATAAAAAAAATTTATTCCAAAATGAAAATAATGAAGAAGAAGAAAGTGAAAAAGATGAATTTTTGAAAAATTTTAAAAACAATTTTAACAAAGTAAATAATATAAAAAATGAAGATGATAATACTTTAAAAACAAATTTCAATAAATTATTAGAAAATGAAAATGATGATAATTTAAATATAAATAATAATAAAAAGAAATATTCATTTCCTTTTAAAATCAATAAAGATGATGATAATTTGTCAAAAAATGAATCTGAAAATACTCATAATTATTTAAATGAAAAAAATTTTTATTATAATAATGATCAATATAAAGAATATGATGATGATGATTCTTTTGCAAATAATGATGATAATATATTATAAATAAAATTAATATAATATTTAATTTATCAATTTTTTTTCTAATTGAAAAAAAAATATATACTTAAATTAAAATCAAAAAACACTCATTATTCATAATAATAATTATTTAGATAAAAAATTAACTTTTTTTTTCCAAAATTTATTATTTACAAATTCTAATTTTTATTATTATTATACATTCCATAAACACCAATATCATTTCTTTGATTTAACATAAAATTCTGTTGATTAATCATCATCATATTCATATTATTATTAATACTATTATTAATATTATTACTATTCATATTAATATTATTTCCATTATGTGTTAGAGAACTTTTTTCATTTAAAGCTTTATTTAAATAATTCATCCATTTTTTACTAGAATCATCCAAACTATTAATAAAATTTTTATCTTTAAAACATGAAGGAATATTTTCTTTCAAAATATCCCTAACTAAATTATTATCAGATAACCTAGCATAAGATCTAATAATATGTCTACAAAGTCTCTGACTAGGATTATTATTAATCATCCTAGAAAAAACACAAGAAATAGTAAAAAATCTTTGTGCAGAACTACAAATATATTTCAACCCATATTCATCTAATAAAATCCTTTGAACAATAAAAGTTGAAATAGTTTTAGACAATTCACTTCCCCTTTCCATGATTTTAAGACAATAAGGAATAATTTCAGTATTTAATAAAAATGAAATAACTTCAGAATTATCGAATTTAACAAGAGCACCAATAACACCAAGTGCAGTTAATCTCAAATATTCAAAAGGTTTTGATTTATGTGAAGTATTTAAAAAAGGATATAAAAAAATAGGAATTTGAGCAGATAAAAAATAAGGTCTTGTTTGATGATTTGCAGCAACGCATTGAAATAATGCTAAAACATTACAAACACGATTTGATATTTGAATTGTTAAATTTGGAGGATCTAATAATTCATATGTTGATATTATTTCTTGAAGTAATGATGATACTGTTCCTGTTGAATACCATATATATAATGCTAAGTCTTTAAATGATTCTCTTTTTTTACTTAGTTCATTTAAGGCGTGTTCACGTTTTGTTTCATTTTTTATTTCTTTTATTAAATCTATTATTTTTTGAATTTCTAAATCTGGGGTTTTTAGTTTTTGAGATTTTGAGTCGTTGATTTGGAAGGAAGAGTTGTTTTGGGGTTCAGTTGAAGGGGATTCTTCTCTTTTTTCTTTTATCATTTTTTTTTTTGAGAATTTAATTCTTTTAATATATTATTATTTTTAAAGTTGTTTTTTTATTATTTGGAGAAGGAGATTAAAAATTTTTTTTTATAATTTTTTTAATA
This sequence comes from Isotricha sp. YL-2021a, assembly GCA_023806865.1. Classification (NCBI taxonomy): domain Eukaryota; phylum Ciliophora; class Litostomatea; order Vestibuliferida; family Isotrichidae; genus Isotricha; species Isotricha sp. YL-2021a. The sequence goes on along the minus strand of JAJJLH010002188.1, from coordinate 6,983 downwards.
TAAATGGGGATTTTTGATGTTTTTTATTTTTTTTTCATTCTCAAAAAAACAAAAATTTATTTCTATAAATATAATACATATATATATTAAAATTAATTATCTTTATATTTAAATATTAATAACTAATATCTTTAATAAAATGTTTATATATATATAAATATATATATAAATTGAATATATTTTATTTTTAATTTCTGTTTCTGAATTTAATCCCATTTGTTTTTATTCTAATTCTTAACATTCTACTCTTTTATATTTATATCTAATAAAATCATAATTCATATTTTTTTATTTTAAAATTTCAGATATAGCTATATATATATTTATACCCTCACTTTAATAAAACTTTAAAGTGAAAAATAATTTATAGTTTTAATCAAAATACAAAAAATAAGTTGTCCTAATATTTTCTTTAATTATAATAAGTATCATAATTATCATCATAGTCAGTGCTATAATACAGAAACATATTTGACACTAAAAAATTAAAATTAATTAATTATTTACATTTTAATTTTGATCTGTCACCAATATAATAATAACAATAATGTTCTTTCATTTTTTTAATTGCATTTCTTATTTTTTGATATAAAGTTTCTTGATCTAATTTATCCAAAATTTCTAAATTATTATCATTCAATGAAAAATTATTATTTTTATTATAATTATAATAATTATTATTTGAATTCATATTCTTATTATTATTACTTGTATTATTAGAATTATTAATTTCAAAATTTTTATTTTTAGGATAAAAATTACCACAATTAATATTTTCTAATAAACTCAAACTTGAATTTGAACTACTTAAACTTTGTGCAACAGTACTAAAAGAATTATTATTACTATTTATTTCATTTTCATCTTTTTTTTTTTGTTCTTTAACTTTAATAGGATAACCATGAAAAATTGTTCCATTCATTTCATTTAAACATTTATTATATTCATTTTCATTTGTAAAAAGTACAAATCCATATCCTTTTGAATTTCCATTATCACAAACTATATTTGCATGATGGACATTATCATATTTTTGTTTGAAAAAATTATATAATTCAATATCATTAATTTCTGGATTTAAATTTCCTACATAAATACTTTTATTTGTATTTTTATGATAATTTGCCCAATTTAATTTAAATTGATTATTTGTTCCTATAATTCTTTTTCCATTTAATTTTATTAAAGCATCATTTGCTGTTTCCATATTTGGAAAACTAACAAAACAATAATTCTTTATTTGATTTGTTTTTTTATCTCTTATTAATTTTACTCCTGTTGGTTTTATTTCATATTTATTAAAGGAATTTAATATAAATGATTCTGTCATATTAGGAAATATATCTCCCATCCATAAAATGTTGTTCGTATTCATTTACAATTTATTTTTTAATTAATGTTGTAATTTTTTATTAATATTTTAGATTTTATAATTTTAAAATATAATTTTTTTAGTCATAACAAATCAATTTGAAAATATCATAAAAAATTTGATATTAATTTTAAATCAAATATCAAAAATATCAAAATCTATTTTTAATTAAAAATTCATGAAGCACAAATAAATAAAAAATCTAAATAGGGTTAATGATTTTAAAGTGACAAAAAATACAATCAATCAAAAATCTGAGATTAAAAAACAAAACAAATAAATTAAAAAATTTAAATTAATTATAAATTTAAATGATTTATTCATCAAAAAATGATTATATAATACATCATTTAAAAAAAGGTTTTATAATCTAAAAATATTATAAATCATGAATATAAAAATTTTCCTCTTTACATAATAATGTACTTAAAATTTTCTATATATCAATCTCAAAATAAAAATTGTAGAAATTATTTGCAAGATGGATTTTCAATTTTAGTTACTTTCCTTATTGAAACATAAAATAAATCTTTTATAGCAATATTTGATAGTCATGATATGAATCAAATAATTAATAAAAATTTTTTTTCAAATATTTCAAAAATTTTTTCCTATTTAGATGATAAATAAAAAATTCAAAGTATATTCAAAATCTGTTAAATAAAGAGAATTTTTTTTTAAGATAAAGTAATTGACCATATTTTAGTATAGATTACTCCAATTGACAAATAATAAATAAAAATTGTTATAAAAATGTATGTAAATTATTTTATAAATCTATTGATGAAAGGGTAGAAAAAAGGATATCAAAATGACTATGTAATATTATTAATGATTTATTTGATGTAAATATTTTATAACAAGTTCATTTTAATGAATTTAATATGTGAAATTTTTATTAATTTCCCTAATTTTACATTAATAAAATCTATAAATTTTAAAATATTTTTCATTATAATGATGGTGTTTGAGATTTTATTAACGATGAAGTATTTTTTATTCTTAATTTATTAATCATGAGTCATATGATATATATAAAAAAGTCAAAAATAAATGTTTGATAGATAATATAATTTTTATTATTATTAAAATATATATTTCAAAAAACTTACATCATCTAGTTTCATATATAGAAGTTTTTTGTTTTATCAAGTATTTCTAAATTCTTAATATTAATATATTTTTAATTATTAATGATGAATAATTTTATAATAAAATGATTAAATTATTATAAATTAAGTAATATATAAAAAAATTTTTTAAAAATAAAAATTCAAAAAAAATATTTAATTTTTATTAGTTAAAAATCAAAAAAGAATTATGTTATTTACAAGATACTAATGCTCAGAAATAATAATGAATTTTCATTCATTTTATCATTATAAATATTATCAACAATTAAAATAAATTTAAAAAAATATAAAAAATATTTTAAAAATATATAATTTATTCTTTAAATAAAATAAATAAAAAAAATTAGAAAAATATTAATTAATATTCAATAAAATGGGAGTATGTTGTTTTAGACAAACTAATTTAGAGCAAGATATCTACGCAGCCCCAAAAGTAAATAAAGATACTAGTAAAAAAAATATTATAAATAACAAAATAAAAAATAGTTCAAATAATTAGTAAAAGTCCAAAATTACTAAACACAATAATCCGAATTCAATCTCGTTTCCGTGGAATATTAATGCGAGACAAAATAAAACTCCGTTCGAAAAACAATAAACTATACAATAGTAATATTTCTAAAAATCAAAATATTGAAAATTCTCTTAACAATAAATATAACTTGGAAATAATAGACGACACTTTAATTCAATCAATTGTAAAAACACAAACGTCAAGAACAAAAAATTTAAAATCATCAAAATACGAAATAAATAAACCTGAAAATAAAATTTTAAACAATTCCATATTATATGAAAAAATTCCAAAATCATCTTTAGAACTAATATTCAAAAAATATCCTCCTTTAAAAGATGGAAAACTGATTACTCTTCGTCCTCCATATGAGAATGATGATCACATAATATATTATGGAGAATGGGATCCAAATACAAATAAAAGGCATGGTCGTGGTATTCAAATATGGCCTGAAGGAAGTCGATATGAAGGTCTTTGGCAAAATGATAAAGCAAATATTAAAGGTAAATTAGAACATAATGATGGTGATTATTATGAAGGTGAATGGAAAGATGATAAAGCTGAAGGATATGGTGTTTATCAACATATTGATGGTGGGAGATATGAAGGAATGTGGAAAGATGATAAACAATGTGGGTATGGAGTTGAAAGTTGGCCTGGAGGAAGTAAGTATGAAGGTTATTATGATAAAGGGTTTAAATCTGGAGATGGAAGGTTTGAATGGGGGGATGGTAGTGTTTATATTGGAAAGTTTGAAAGAAATAATATTAATGGAAAAGGTGTTTATATTTGGAAAGATAAAAGGAAATATGATGGTGATTGGGTTGATAATAAAATGGAAGGTAAAGGAGTTTTTACTTGGCCTGATGGAAGAGTTTATAAAGGAGGATATGTTAATGATAAGAAAGAAGGTTATGGGGAATTTGAATGGAATGATGGAAGGAAATATTATGGTTTTTGGAAAGAAGGGAAACAAAATGGGAAAGGGAAATTTTTTAATCCTAAGACTAATGAATGGAAAGAAGGTTTGTGGGAAAAAGGGAAAAGAATTGAATGGATTGAAAATTAGATTATTATATTTTTTTCAAAAGTTTTTATATACTATTTAATTAGATATAGATTTAAAATATTATTATAGTTTTTATAAAGAATTTTTCTTTTGAATTAATCAATTCAAAAAGACAACTATTATTTAAATAAAAATATGGAAAAATATAATTATTTATTAATTATCTCCTAATTCTTCACTTTTTATATTACTATCATTATCAAGATAATTTATAGTTTCATCTTCCTCATTAATAACAATATTATTGTAGTTGTTGTTATTGTAATTAATATCATCAGTAACAACATCATTAATACTATTTCTCATAATATCAACAAAACTTTCTTTAACAGTTTTAATATTAGTATCATTATCTTTTATTAAAGCTCTAAAAATAGCAGCTAATAATAAAAAAACATCTCCAACAAATGCAATAGACATTAAAAATATCATTCCATTTTTTTTGTTTAAATTTTGTTCACGTGATATTTTATTAATTAAACCATAGAGATAAGGTGCAGGAAATTTACCTAAAAAAGTAACAATTAAATTACTAACTCCATTTGCTAATCCTTTCATTTCTTTATGAACAGACCAAAGTATAAAACCACTATTAATTGGCACTGCAGCAGAATTAAAAATGAAAAAAGTTCCTATAACAATATTAAATGCATTAGCAGTATCACAAAAAATAACAAAAATACCAATAATAGAAGCAATAAATTGAAATATAAAAATTAAAACTATACTTGCTTTTTTCTCATAACCTCCAGTTAAAGAACCTAAAAAACCTCCTATGACCATCCCAATTAAAGGACCTCCAATAATAATAATTAAATATGATTGAAATTTTACCCTTTCATTTTTTTCTTCTAATACATTTTCTAAAAAATCTGCAATCCAATAACCAATTCCAGCACAAATAAATTGAGTAGTTGATTTATATAAAACTGCAAACATAAAGAGTTTATTTTTTAATAATGAAATAACATTTGAAAAAAAAGAACCTGTTAATTGAGATTTTTTAGCTTCAGCATAAAAAATAGAATCAAGTCCTTTTCCTGCTTTTAAAAATAATTCTTTTTTATCATTATCAAATAATTCATCATTAATTTTTGTTCTTTTATTTTTTCTTGAATCACCATCAGATTTATAATAAATATTCCTAGAAAAATAAATTCTAGGGAAAAAAAGGATTAAAAATAATAAACCACATTCTCCAATGAATTCAATTATAAAACCAGATCTCCAATTTTTACTTTCAATTAAATAATTTATTAAATAACCTCCTGCCATTCCAAATGGTGCAGCTAATTGAATCAGAGTCATCATTAATGTTTTTCTTTTTTGAATCCCAAATTGATCAATCCAAATTGGAAAATAAATAAAACCAAAAACTTGACAAATTCCATTTATTCCTCTTAAAAGATATAATATATATCTATTTTCAAAAATAGTAAAAAGGTAAATAGAAATTGAACTTATAAATAAAGGAATAATTAAAATATATTTTCTATTATATTTATTTACAATTAACAGAAAAATTAAAGTTCCTATTATTTTTCCTCCACCATTATATGAACCTAACAAACCATATTGATTATCTTCTAAAGATAAATCTTTTTTTATTTGAGTTATTGCTGCTGTGAATATTCCAACATTAAACATTAAAATTACATATAATAAAGTGAATATTATCATTAATACCCATCTTATCCCTCTACTTAAGGAAAAATCTTTTACTCTTTGAGTATCTTTTGGTAAAGATGTAGAATTCATGAATAAATCAAATTAATTTTTTTTTATTTTTTGATTTTTAATTAATTAAAATAATATTTTAAAAAATAAATATATTCTTGATATTTAACTTCAACTAAAAAAATTTAAATATAAAAAACAAATTTATAAAGTAAAAAAACATATGAGAAATGAAATAAATAATTTACAATTAGATAATATATCGAAATTTTCCAACGAACAAAAAATAAAAAAAGATAAATTACCTCAATCTCAAGAAAAAATATATTGTATGCATAAATATCTTTTTGGAAATCGAAATAAAGATTTGAATATTTCAGCATTTGATTCAGAACAAAATTTAACTAATTATGAAAGTTTAAATTCTTCAAAAGAACAATTAAATAAATCACAAAATACAAATTATAAATTTTTTGGTTTTAGAAATTCATTATTTGATCTTTCAATTAGTAATTCACCTCAAATTGAAAAAAACAAAAATGGAATTTTGCCTCCAATTAAATATAATTTTTTTGATGAAGAAGAATTTCTTATAGAATTAGAAAAATCAAGAAAAAGAAAAAGTATGTTTAATCAATTAAATTTAAATTTTGATTTATCTTCGTTTAAAGATAATTCTTCTGAAGTGAAAAATTGTAATAAAAATGATTCTAATGAAAAGATTGAAAATAGTAATTTTTCACTTGATAAAAATGAATTAAATAATTTAATTAATGATTTAGATAATAATAAAATTAAAAGACTTTCTCATTTTTCTAATTTTAATTCTATTGAAAATCAAGTTAATGAAGAAAGTGATGAAGAAAGTCAAAGTGATTTTAGTGATTTTGATTCTGATTGTAATGTTTAAATTATTTAATCATTTTTATGCAAAAAATGATTATAAATATTGTAAATATAGATTTTATTATTAATGAATTTACTATTATAAGAAAATATTATTTTATATTTTCATTCATTAAAAATATATATATTTATTTTTAATTTTATATAAAAAGATCAATTTAAAAGTTTAATTCTTTATAATTATTTATTCTTAAAAAATAAAAAATTTTATTTATAATAAAAACAAAATTTCTTTTTTTGCATATTTAAAATATAATACTAATATTTTATCTCTTTTAAAATGATTCATTTTTATATAGTTTGAAAAAT
>JAJJLH010002187.1:0-37216 GCA_023806865.1 Isotricha sp. YL-2021a | reverse complement strand
CTCTAAGTTCTTTAACTCTATCAGCATATCTCAAAGTATTTAAAGTATGTTCACTACAACTTAAAGAAGGAGAAATACTTTATTAAAATATATAAGTTGACTATTTTTTATATTCATTTATATTCATATTATTTATATGATATTATATTATTTTTAATACATTTATTTTATATTTTTTGTTATTTTTTATTTTGTCTTTTAGTATAATAAATCTCATTAATTATTGGTAAAAAAATATTTTCTTTTGCATTAATATCATCAATAAATATTTTTTCATTTTTTAATTCAAAAATAGGATTAGTTTGATTAGTATTTGCTTCAGTTGAAAATAAATTTTTTGTATTTGATTTCTTTTGTATTGCATCTAATTTTTCTATTAATTCATTACAATACATTTTATTTCTATTTTTTCCATATTGAGTTTTAATAAAATCTATTTTTGAATTATCATTATAATCATTATATTTAATATCATTATTATTATTATTATTTATAATATGATTATTGGGAAATAAATTATTATTTTCATTTTGTTGTTTAAGAACTTGTTCTTCACTTTTATTATTATTTTCTTTATTATTATTATTATTTATTTTTATTTCATTTTGTAAATTTTCTTTTTTACTCTTTTTTAAAAGATATTCATAAGTTGTAATTCCTTTATAAATAAAATATGTATGAATAATAAATAAATAAGTTAAATTAAAACCAATACAACAATTTCCAAAAGAAATAATAAAAGTTAATATAAATTTGAATTTCATTTTATCATTATTTTTACAATTAAAAAAAATAAATAAATCAATAGAAAAAATGAAAAAAGAATTCAAAACTAATACTAATATTAAAATATAAAAAAATGAATAATTATATTTCCCAATACAATTATTTAACCAATCACAATGATGGTCAAAATTTTCAATACATTTGTTACATTTTTTACAATGTTTGCTTTTATCAGAAATATTACTACAACATATAATACAAAATGGTTGATTTTTAGATATTTCTAAAATATAATTTTTATTATTTTTTATATATTCTTTTTTTTTTTTAATTTCTTTTTTAAATAAATCATCAGATGGATCAATAATTGTTAAATTAAATGCAAAAAAAAAAACTAAAATAGATAAAATAATAATGAATTATTATTATTATATTTTTTATTTTCTTTTCTACTTCTGAAATAACTGGAATTATAAAATAAAAAATTAATAAAAGATTAATTAGATAAAATATCCATGTAATTATTTGTTGCCATGGATAAGGATAATCAAAACCATTTTTTTTAAATTTTATATTATTATATGAAGGATTGTTTATATCATTTTTTATTTTTTTGTCAATTTCTTTATGCTTATTTAAAATTGTATTATTAGTTTTTAAATTTGATATTTTATATGACTTAAGTTCTGAATTTATTTTTTGAATTGTATTTTTATTAAAATTTGAGTTATTATTTATGAAATTATCAATATTGTTATTTTTATTATAATTTTTTTGGGAATTCATATATTTGATATTTAAATTATAATAAAATATTCATATAATTCAAATAAAAAAGTATTTTTCAAAAATGTTTATATATAAAAATGACATTATTAATTTTAAATAAAATTATATTATTAATTATTTTTAAGAATAAAATTATTTTTTTATTTAAAAATTATTCATTTTTTTCTTTTTCTTCTTCATCTTCTTCTTCATCATAATATTCATTATCACTTTCATTTTTATTATAATTCATTGCTAATATAATATTTTCTTTTAAAGTTTTTTTAGGGTCAATTGGAAATGGTTCTTCATTAATAAAATTTAAAAAATTACTAATTTTATCTTCTGTAATATCATTATTATTATAACCAAATTTTATAAAGAAATTTTTTATATATTCTCTTTCATTTCCAGGTTCACAATCTAAATTTAATAAACATTTTATTTTAATAAAAGTTTCACTTAATTTTTCATATTTTTCTTTTTCTGTTTGATTTATATCTTTTTTACTTTTTTCTTCTTTTAAATCTGTATTTTTTGTAATTACAATTGGTAAATTACTTATTGTTGTTCTTGTTAAAAAATCTTTATAACCATTTCGATTTTTTTTTTCTGTTGAATATGTTTTTTTATGTTTATTTAATATTGATTCATTTTTATTAAAGAATTTATTTTTGAAAGTTTCATTTAATTTTAAAGGGGAATTTTCTTTAAATGGATTTTTTATAAAATAATTTGAAATACTTTTTTCATTTAATTTATCATTATTATTATCATTTATATTATTATTAATTATTTTTGTATTATTAAATAAGATTTTTGAATTTAAATTTAATGGTTGGATTCTAAATGTATTATTTATATTTATTGTTTTTTTTCCTTCAGTTGTAAATAAATTAACATTTCTTTTAAAAGGTATATTAAAAATATTTATTGAATTTTTAAATTTTTCTTTTAAAAAATCAAAATCTCTATTTGATAAATTTTTATTTGTTATAAAACTTTCTGATGTTTTTTCTAAAGATGATGATTCTGTTTTTAATATTTTTATTTCATTTTTCATTATATTATTAAATCTTAATTTTTTATTCTTTGATTCTGTATTATTATTTGAATTTATTTCATTATCTATTTTCATTTTTTTAAAATTAAGTGGTATTTTTACTAATTTTAATGTTTTTTTCATATCCAATTCAGATTCATCTTTCAAATTATTTGACATTAAAAAAAATAATTTAATTTAAAAAAATAAATTAAGATTAAGGAAAAAAATTTAAACAATTTAATCCACATAATCATATCATATATTTAAATTTATTTAGAATGATAATTATTTTTATATTTATTTATATTTAATTCTTTTTTTTACCTGATAATAAAATATAAATATTTTTTTATAATAACTCCCCAAAATTATCATATTATTAATAAATAATTAAAAAATAATAAAAACAAAAAAAATCAAAAATTGAATAATTGCCATTATTAATTTATTATTTCTTTGTAAAATTAAATTTATTATAATAAGCATTCAAACATTATATATAATAAAACTAAAATAATAATTGTGTTAAAAATCATTTTTTTTTCATTATTTATCTATTACTTTTTGGAAACTAAAAATTATTCTAAATTTAGTATTTTTGAAATAATACTATAATTTAATAAATCTTCATAGGAAATATAATATTAATAAAATGTCATTTAATAATAATCCATTCATATCAAAACAAAATAGTAACAAATGTCACATAGCAAATTGTTTAGAATGTTTAAGTTTAAATGAATGTAAAATATGTAAACCAGATTTTATTTTCGCAGAGAATAAATGTTACTTAAAAGAATGTTCTATATTTGGTAATCAATGTAAATATTGTACTGAATTTGATTGTGTATCATGTATGAAAGGATATAAAATTTCATATGGTTTTTGTGAAAGAGATGAGTATTTAGCTTTTTTAGAAAAATTTTTAGGAGTAATTTTACCAATTTTTTTATTATTCGTATTATTTATTTTTATTATAATATATCGAAAAAATAAAAAAAAATCAAAACAAAAAATTGTAAAAGCTGAAATAATACAAAAAAAAAGACCATCAACAGGACAATATATAATATATAATAATATACAAAATAATAATAATATTATATTAAATAAGGAAAAAAAAGAAAATGAAAATGAAAATTTAAATGAAGAAAATAATATTAATAAATATAATGAAAATGAACAATTTATTAATTTTGAAGATTTACATTCTGAATATTCAACAGGATCAAATAATTGTGTAATTTGTGGTAAAAAAAAAATTTTTTCCTTTTCAATTTGTGGTTGTGCTTTATGTAGAGAGCATTCTATTCCTCAAAATTTAATTTGTCCAAATCATAATATAGTTTTAAATAGGAAATTATATATTAAAAAAACTTTTAATGATGTTGAAATTATACCAATTGATAAAAGTAAATATGTTAAATTATGTTCTATTTGTAATGTTGAACCTGCTACTATGAATTTTAATTGTGATTGTCCTGTTAAAGTTTGTAATAAATGCTTTAATGATAATGTTTATATTTTTAATATTAAAAGATGCCCTGGATGTAATAAAGAATATGTTGAGACATAAATTTTTTTCTTATTGATTGTTATATATATTTTATTTTAGGATTTTTTATTTTTTTATTTTTTTGTTTTCAATATTATTTTATTACTTTATTTTAGTATTTGTACATTTATTTATATGAAAATGATAAGTAATAAAAATAATATTTAATTTTATCATAAATTTAAAATTATTTTTTTATAAAAATTTTTTTATTTAATATATATGAATGGAATATTAATTTCACATATAGTAATGAAAAATATTATTATTTAAATAATTTTTTTTAATAATATAATTTATCAATTTCTCTTTTTACAACATTTAATTCATTATTATTTAATTCTTTCAATAACATTAAAACACAATTTAAAACATTATTATTTCCTTTTTTCTCATTTGAAAAATTATCATTATCTCTATAATCATCATAAATTTTTTTATTTTTTTGATTAAAATCTTCAGAATAATAATTATCATTAACAACTTTTGAATTAGAATTTCTTTTATTTCTATAATTATCATCATTTCTTCTAATATCATTATCAAATCCTCTATCTCTTTCTTGATATGTTGGAGCTTTTTTCACAAAATTTTGATTATAATTATCATCAAATTGATTATATTTATTTCCTTTATTAATAATATTATTACTATTTTTTCTTTTATTTAATTTTCTATCATCATTAAAATTATTATTATTATTATTTCTTTGATAATCATCAATTGTATCATCATAATTATTAATAGGTAAATTTTTTTTATTTTGTGTCGGAAGTGAATTAAAAATTCCCTTTTCTGCATTTAATCTTTCTTCTTCTGTTATTATAATATCATCTAATGTAACTAATTGTGGAAGGGCACTTATTATTATATTTCTATAATTTGGATTTTCTGAAATTGGATTTTCTTTACCATAAAACTTGTAAATTTTCACAATTCATTAAATTTTTAATTTCATTTAAATCTGATATCATATTATTTCTTAAGTATAATTCTCTTAAATTTGGTAATCCTGAAAATGGTTTTAATGATCTTATTTTATTTACACTTAATGATATTATTTCTAAACTTGGCATTTCTTGAATTAGGGATACGTCATCTAAATTTGTTCCCCATAGATTTAATTTTTTTATACTTCCTAAACGATCACTTCTTATTTTTTGAACTATTAATTCTCGAGTTAGTTTTTTTGACATTTTTTAAATTTTAATATTTATATTAAAATTAAATATAAAAAAATCAAAAAAATAAAATTAAAAATTTTTTTAAGATAAATAATTTTTATGATTTAAATATAAATAAAATTGAATAAAATTTCTTTTAAAAATTTAAAAAAAAAATATTATTTACAAAAAAAAAAAAATTTATTAATTTATAAAAAAAAAACTGAAAAATAAATGAAAAAAAATAATATAAATAAAAAGTAATAAATGGATAAAGAACCAGAAAATAAATTACCACCAAATTTTAATCAACAAGGAGAAGATATAGAACATCCAGGTGATATTCATGAAGAAAATAATAATGAAGATAATTTAAAAAATGAAAACGAACAAGAAAAAATTGAAAAAAATGAAAAACAAGAATATTTAGAAAAAAAAATAGAAAATTATAATTTAAAAATTACAAATAATACAGCAAAATTAATTGAAAATGCTATGAATGATATTGAAGAAGATTTTAAACAAAATAAAATTAATTTAAGTGATAATTCAAGAAATTTAAATAAATTAATTGAACAATATGAAAATAAAGAAAAAAATTTAGATAATTTTACTTTAAATGATCAAAAGAATATTTTAAAAAAAAAAAATTTACAAAAATTAAAAAATTTAAAGTTAGATAAAGATAATTTATTAAAGAAAATACAAAAATTAGATTCTCAAAAAAAATTAATTGAAGATGAAGGAATGTTAAATTTAAATGAAGTTGATAAAAATTTAAAAAATGAAGAATTAAAAAAAATAAACAAAGATTTAAATCAAAATAATGAAAAAATAAATCAAATTGAATATAATATGAAAAATATTTTAGCTGAAGAATCAGGTTTATCAAAAGATGAAAAATTAAAAGAATTTATTAATAATTTTGAAAGAGATAAAGAAATAATTGAAATTAAATCAAAAGAATATTTAAAAAAATATAAAGAAAAAAAAAAAGAATATAAAAAAAAAGAAGATAAAATAAAAGAAATTGAAAAAAAAGAAAAACAAAAAATTTTTGAATATGAAAAAAAACAAAATGAAATTATTTTAGATAAAGCAAAAGAAAGACAAATAAAAGAAAAAGAAAAAAGAGAACAAATAAAAAAATTAATTGAAGATAAAGAAAAAGATACTTTAGAAAAATTAAAAAAATTACAAGAAGAAAAAAAATTTGAAGATCATTCAAATATGAAAGAAAAAGATTATTTATATAATAAATATGAAGATAATTATCTTAAAAATCAAAAAAATCAAATGATTGGATTTTTAACAGAAAGAAAAAAAAAATTTCATTCTTTAATAAAACAAGAAGATTTAAAAGAATTTAGAAAAGAAATAAAAAAAAAACAAAAAGAACAAGATAAAAAACATGAAGAAGAAAAAAAACATTTAATTGAAGAATGGAGAAGTAGAAATAAAAATTTACCTAAATTTAAAACTTCTATTTTTCAAACTTATGAAATTGAAAATAAAAAAATAAAAGAATTAGAAGAATTTAAATTATTAAATAGAAAAAAATCATATGAAAAAAAACTTTTATATTCAAAAAATAATATTATAAGACCAGAAGAATCAGAAAAATTAAAAAAAATAAGAGAAGATAATATTTTAAATTTATCTGAAAAAACAAGAATAAAAAAAGATAATAATAATAAACAAAAAAAAAATTATTTAATTAATAATGAATTATTAAAAAATTATAAATATAATTATGAATTAAAGTTAGATGATATTGATATTAATAATCCTTTAGGAACTTCAGTTTTAATTCAAAAAGCTATTAAAAAAAAACCAAAAAAATTATTATATCCAGATGGTAAAAAATTAATTGTTAAACCAAAAAAAAAAATTAATTATTTAGATGAATTTACAAAAGATAAAAATATAAATGATAATAATAAAATAAATGGTGAAGAATTAAGTAAAAAATGGGAAAAAATTATACATAATAAAAAATCACCTTTAAAAGAAAATATACAAAAAGTACAAAATCAAGCTAATTATTTAGAACAAAAAGCTTATGAAAATGAAAATGTTCTTAGAATTAATGGAGGAATTGAAAAAAATCCTAATTTAGGAAAGAAAGTTAGTAGTTTGTTAATTGATTCTATTCATGCTAAATTAAGTATTATTGATTCTTTAGAAAATAATTAATAATAATAAATGAGTGTTAAGGATATTATAGTTAATTTTATTTATATTTTTTTATGTTGTTTCAAATTTTTATTATAAAATTTTAAATATATCAGATTTTTTATATATTATATATAAATTTTAATTAATATGGGAAGTATAGATTGTATGACTAAAATTAATGTAAATATATCAAAAGGAAAAGTATTAATTAATGAAAAAATAATTATGATTATATAAATAAATATAAATATATATAAATGAAAAATTATTTAAAAGGATAAAACTAAATAATTATAACATTATCTATTTTGAATATATTTATTAATTCTTTTAAAATTAATAGATTTATTTTAAATTTTCATAATTATAATAATAGATAATAAATATATTAAATTAAATACGGACATATATAAAAATGAATTTAAGATAAACCTTAAAATTATTTATAAATAATAATAAAATAAAAACAATATTAATTTACATATATTAATATACATAATTTTTTAATATAAAAATTTCAATTATCATACATAATTTTTTTCTAACATTTTTATTTATGATTTGTTTCTTTAATATTAGTTTTATTATCATCATCATCTTTAGCATTAATAATATTTCCCAAATCTAAAATATAATCAACATAAGATTCATCTAAATTTTTATTTTGTTCATTAATTAATAAAGGTTCAGTGACACTTTCTTTTAAATTTTCAACATCAACATCAATTTCATTAACTTGTTTATTATAACTACAACATTGAAAATTAATAGAAAAAATTCTTTCAAAAAAAGTTAAATTTTGTTCAAAAGAAAAGGAAAAAAAATGTCTTCCAGAAATTAAATATTCAGTATAATCTTTATTATTAAAAATATTTAAATTAATATTTTTTTTAAGATAAAATAAAGTACCAAATTTACTTCCTTTATCTATAACATATAATTTATTATTTTTTCTTATTATATTACAATGAATTCTACTAACACTAATATCTTTTAATTTAATTCTATTTGTTTGAGTTCTCCCAACTGGAATTTCATCATAATCATCATTAATTTTAAATATTA
Organism: Isotricha sp. YL-2021a; assembly: GCA_023806865.1. Taxonomy (NCBI): domain Eukaryota; phylum Ciliophora; class Litostomatea; order Vestibuliferida; family Isotrichidae; genus Isotricha; species Isotricha sp. YL-2021a. Next base: position 28,716 of record JAJJLH010002187.1, on the reverse strand, counting down.
TTATTCCTCTTCTAAAAGTTTTTTTTTTATTATCATCAAATAATATATAATCACAAATTGAATATGAATCAAAATTATTTTCAATATCAACCATATGTAAAATAATATTTTTATATTTTAAATATTTTGGATATTCCATTTTACAAATTTCACATTCAAAATTATTCCAAAAGAAAAATTTAAAATTATCATCTTCTTTTTTTTGTATTTTTGCTTCAATACATTGTTTTAAACATTTATAATGAATAAATTGCATTGATCCAGTACATTTACAAGGAGAAATTAAAGGATTACTTATATTACTATCTCCAGAATAACAAATTCGACATAAATATTTTGAATTTGAATTTTGAGAATTATTATCATTATTTTTATATTCATCACAAAATGTATTATTTACATTTGAAATATTATTATTTACTGAATTTGTTGCATTATTACTTAAATAATTATTTGTATTATGAAAATTTGATTGATTCATTGATGTTTGTAAATTTATATTTTTAAAATATATTTTATCAAATTTTAATCTTACTCTTCCTAATTTTATTATGTCTCCTACTTTAATTTCTGTTTCTATATTTTTTGGAGAAATTTTCCATGTTCTTGTTATTTGGTTTTTATATTTTATATTCTTATTTAATTCATTTGATAATATTGGATTTTGAATTTGGAATTTATTATTTTTATAATTTAATTCACTTAATATTAAAAAATTATCTCTACTATTGTCATTTGATTCCATTTGAAGTTCTGTTAAAGAATTTATTAATGATATTTTTTCATTATTACTTATTAAATATGATTTTGATGAAAAATTATTTATTTTTATTTCATTTATTTTTACATCATCTGATTCAAAATCGAATAAATCTTCTGTATCTTTATTCCAAATTTTTGTATTGATAACACATGTACTATTAAATTATCAAATTTTATATATATTACATAGTATTATTTTTGGTATTTGACATTTTTTTATTTTTCAAAAATCGAATAAGTTAAAATATATTTTTATTAATATAATAATTAATAATTTTACTATAATATTTTGATTTATAAATATAATATCTTTTTGAAATAATTTAATGAATAAAAAAAATAAATGAAAATTATATGTTTCATTGAAATTGGTAATAAAAGAACTATATAAAATTTAAATAAATAAAATAATAAATATACAATAAATAAATTATATGATTAATTTAATGTTTATAAAATTATTGTTTTTTTTTTGAGTAAAAAGTTAATATTTGAAAAAAAAGATATGTTTTTTAATATTCATTATCAAAAGGTGAATATCTTAAATTGAATTGAATGATATTTTTTATAAATAATTTTTTATTATAAATAAAAATTAAATAATAAATTGAATGATATTTTCTTATTTTTTTTATCTATTTTATTTTAAATGTTAAAGTTTTTAATTAAGTTAAAACAATTAAACTAAAATCAATATTATGATCAATTTTAATTCACCCTTATTTTATTAGTAATTTTTACATTGATTATTGTACAATTTTTAATTTAAAATGAATTAGATAATTAATTTTTTATTAGTACAATTAAATCATCATCATATTTAAAATAATAAAATTATGAAATAATTCAATTAATTTAATTAACAAAAAAATAAAAATAAAAATCAATAAAAATTTTTTGGATAAATTAAATTTACTTTTTTTTTAATTATAGTTTTGTAATAATAATATGTCATTATGAGTTTTTAAAATCATTTATTTAAAAAAAATTTATTAAAAAAAACTAATGAAAAAAAAAATAAAACATAAAATCATATTTTTTTTTTAATAAAAAAAACCCAAATAAAATAATATTTAATTTTCAACATTAATAGTAACTTCAACACGATAAACAATATTTTCAGGTTCAAAAGATCTAAGATATTCGAAAATAATTTTAGGTAAATTAGAATTATTTTCCAATTTAAATAAAAAATTAAAAGTTCCACCAAAACCAACCATTCCTTCTTCATGAGGAACAGAAATATATTCAGCACTATTATAATCATCTAAATTTAAAGGAATAATTTTTGATTTAATTAATTCTTCTTTATTATTTAAAAACCATGAATATCCTGTTGTTATATTTCCTTCTAATGAAATGTTAAAAATTTCTCCTTGTTTTACATTTATTGATGTTTCTTTTGATTCTTGCTTTAATGAAAGTGTTTTTGATGGATTCATTTTATATAAATAAATATCTTTTAATTCATATTTATAATCTGTTTTGATTAAAATTTTTCTTATTTGTTTTAAAAATAAAAATTAAAAGAATTTTTTTTTTTTAATTTTTGTAGGTTTTTAAATTACTTAAAAATAAAAAATTAGATTTAGATAGTTAGATAGAAATTAATTTTTTTTAAAGTTAATTAATTTTTATAATCAATAATTATTATTTTTTTTAAATATTTGAATATTATATTTTAAAAATAAAAAATATTTTTGATTTAAAATTTTTATTTAATTTTTAAAATTTATTTTTACATTTAAATTCCTAATTTTATAAATATATAACTCCAAAAAATAAATAATATAATATTTTTTACAATAATTAACTTTTAATAACTAATTTATAAAAATTCTTTTGAAAATTTTTTAAATCTATTTCATTACTCTCAACTAATCTTTTAAAATTTTTATGTTTTTCTACAATTTTATCAAATTTAATTTCATGTAACATTCTATTTTTTGGTTTTTTTCTTTCATTTAATATATTTATCATAGATTTTATATCAAAATTTTTATCTCCAACAATTAAATTATCAAAATATTTATTAAAATTATTTTTCCAAGGTTTAAATCTTTCAGTAATAAACTCATCAGTATCAATAATCATTTTATTATTAAATTTTCTTAATCTTTTATCACATTTTACAATCATTTTTTTATTATATTTACTATTAACTTTTTTTTTATGTTTTAAATTATAAATTTCAATATTTGCATCTTCAGTTAAATTATTTAAAGAAGTGAAAAAATATTGATTAATTGAATTTGAATCATAATTATTAAATAAATCATTACTTAAATTTCTACTTTTTTTATTAATTGTTCTATCTGTTAAACAATGAATTTCTGGTAAAGAATTATTTACTTTAATTAATTTATTATTATTATTATTATTATTCAATATTTTATTTTTATTTATTTCTTCATTTGAATTTGATAAATATTTTTTTCTTAATGATTCACTTAATTTTATTAATTTTTCATTTTTATTTGATAATTTATTAAATAAATCATTTTTATGAGATGAAGATATTATATTTTCAGATAATATTTTTTTATGTCTTGATGAAATTTGAGGTGATTTACTATTTATTAATTTTATTTGATTATTATATTTTGATTTTGATAAATTTCCAAATTTCAAAGTATTTATTCCATCATCTACTTTATCAGAATATTCTTTTATTGATATAGGTAAAGATGGTAATTTTTCATTAAAAGGAACATAATTAAAAGGTTTCACATTAAGCAATTTCATTTCAGACTTCATTTAAAAATAAAAAATTAAAAATACAAAAATAACAAAAAAAAAAAAATAAAAAAATATAAAAATTTCTAAAAAGTTAAAAAAATCTTATGAATAATAATATAACTTAGCTTTTTTCTTAGCTTTAACTTGATTAATCCCTTCAACATAATCATTATGTGAAACTTCACTAGCTCCTCTCCTAAGAGCAATCATTCCAGCTTCAACACAAACAGCTTTTAACATAGCTCCATTAAAATCATCAGTCATTCTAGCAAATTCTTTAAAATTAACCATTTTTTCATTATAATGCATTTTCCTAGAATGAATTTCTAATATTTTAGTTCTTCCTTCTTCATTAGGCATAGGAAATTCAATTTTTCTATCAAGTCTCCCACTTCTTAATAAAGCAGGATCAAGTACATCAGGTCTATTAGTAGCTGCAATAACTTTAACAGATTCATTAGAAGAAAAACCATCTAATTGATTAAGTAATTCTAACATTGTTCTTTGTACTTCTCTTCCACCTGAAACTTCAGCACCACTTCTTTTTAAACCAACAGCATCAATTTCATCTATAAATATAATAGTAGGTGCTTTTTCTTTAGCAAGAGCAAAAGCATCTCTTACCATTTTAGCTCCATCTCCAATGAACATTTGTACTAATTGTGATCCTGCTAATTTTAAAAAAGTTGCTTTAGCACGTGCAGCAACAGCTCTTGCCATCATAGTTTTTCCAGTACCAGGTGGACCATACATTAAAACACCTTTAGGTGGTTTTATACCAATAGCATCAAATAAATGTTTTTTTTCAATAGGGAATACAATAGCTTCTTCTAATTCTTGTATTTGTTTATCAACACCACCTAAATCTGAATATTTTTCAGTTGGTTTTGTATCAAGTTCCATAACACGAACTCTACTATCATATTCACTTGGTAATTTTTCATATATTAAATATGTATCTTTATTAACACCTACTAAATCCATTGGATGAAGATCTTTAGCATCAACTAATCCTGTTACTGGGAGAAATATTGTTGAACGCATTGTTGTTTTTATTATTACTCCTTTATTATTTAATTTTGATTTTTCTTGATTTAAACCACTTCCTTCATCTTTATTATCTATTTCTTCTAAATCAAAAATTTCTGCTACGTTTGATATTAAATGAGGAAGACCACATGACATTGTTAATTTTTTTTTATTTTCTTTTATACGAGAATTAAATTTTTTTATGTCTACTTTCATTTTGTTTATGTCTCCTTTAAATGTTTGAGTTTGAGATTCTAAAGATTTTATTTTGGATTTTATTTGATCTAAAGGAAGAGATGATATTTCATTTTTCATTCTTTCTATGTAGGATGTTAAGTCTTCTTTTGGTGGGTCTTCTTTATCAGGTTTTGAGTCTTTTTTAGATTGATCTTTCATTTCAATGTCTTTTTCCATTTTTTTTTTTTTTTTTTTTTTAATATTGTTTTTTTTATTGGAGATTACTTTTAATTTTTAATTTTTTTTTATATTATTTTTTGTTTTAATTAGGTTTTTTTATATAATTTTTTTATTTTTTTTATTTATTTTTATTATCATTTTGTTATAATATATTATTATTTTTATACATTAAATATTTTAGATAATTTTTTTTAGGTTTTAAAATGGAAGAAATGAAAAATTTAATTGATGATATAGAAATTCAAAAAGGATTTTCGAAATTAAATAATATAATTTCACATTTATCAGGTTTTGATAGTAATATTAAAACTTTAATTAAAAATATGAGTCATAAAAATAATTTAAAGAAAACAAATGATTATGATTTTTCAATCAAAGATGATAAATTCAAATCTCAAAGAATTTATTTTTTATTAAATGATTCAAAAGATAAAAAATTAAATTTAGAAGAATATAAAAAAAAATCCAAAAAAATTTATGAAGAAAAATTAAAGAAAAAATTAAATGACAATATTTATAAATTAAATATAAATACTCTAACTAGAAAACATATTGAAACAATTAAAAAAAATAAAGTATTATCAAATGTAACAAAAAGTTATAATCCAAAATATGATTTAATATTTAAAAGAACACCAAATGTAATTTTTTCATATCCAAAAACAATAATTAGAAAAAATAAATCAAGTATAAATATTTTATTAGAAAATAAACAAAAAAAAATTAATAATAAAGAAAAAAGAAAAAATAGTATTCAATCAGAAAATAATTCTCCAAATAAATCAATTCAATTTAATAAAGATTCCATATTTCATTCTCAAAATTCAAAAAAAATATTAAGTCGAAATAATTTACCAACAATAAATTATCATGAAGATGATAGTTTTAAAAAATTATCAAATATAAATTATCTTACTAAAAATAATTCAATGAAAAATTTTAGAATTATATCAAATAAAAAAACAAATAAAACTGTTTTAAATAAAAAAATTTATTATTATCCAGATTATAGTAAAATATCAAAAAAAGATAAATTAAAATATTCTAATCAAAAAAAAAAAGATAATAATTTATTAAGTCAAGCAAGTATTGGTTCTTATGAACCAAAATATGATTTTGTTATGGAAAAATCTCCTGAATTTTCTTTCAATAATAAATATAAATTTGATAAAGTTTCATTTAGGAAATTTATTATTAAAAAATTATGGTGTGGTTATAATAGAAGTTTAAATGAGGAATATCAATTAGTTGAATTACCTCCTAAAGTTAATAATTCTCATATGTAAATATTTTTTTATTTTGTTATATATTGTATTTTTAGTTTTTTATCTGGAGTTTAATTTATTTTTATTTAAGGTTATAATATAATTCAAAAATTTATATTTTAAAATTATAAAAAATTAAAATAATAATTTTATATGAAAAGGAATTTAAAAATATTATTCATAAAAAGAATATTCATAATAAAAAGAAATTTTATAAAATAAAAACTAGTAAAAATGATAAATGATGTAAGTAAAAAATAAGAATAAAAATTATATTTTATATATTATTTTTCCTTTTTATATAATTAAAATAAAATAAAATAAAATAAAAAAAAGTTATATTTTATTTAAATATCTATAATTATATAATAATTAAGAAACTCTCTTGAAAAAAAATATAATTTGAAATATAATATATAATTATAATACGATAAATAAAGAATAATATTCAATTATTATAAGTAAAATGTCTGGAAAATTAATAGGTGAACAAATTGAATATGAAGAAAAAAAAAATAATGATGAAAATACATCATTTAATAGTGAAGATTCATTTAATAGTGAAAATTCAAATACAAATGCTGAAGAATATAATTTAGAATTTGAAAATGAAAAAATAAAAGAAAGAGAAAAAATGATAAAATCAATATCATATATTTTATCAGAAATGATAAATATAAATAAAACAAATACAAAAAATACAAATAATAATACAATGAATGATATTTTTAATCCAAAAAAAATTCCAAATATTTCAATTCAAGATTATTTAATTCGTATAATTGAATATACAAATATTGAAGAAAATACATTAATTTGTGCATTAATATATATTGATTCAATATCAAATAAAAAAAAAATTACAATTTCAAATATTTATAAAATTTTATTTTCTGCTGTTTTAATATCTATTAAATTTAATGAAGATGAAATTTATCCTAATAATTTTTATGCAAAAATTGCAGGAGTTCCAAATGAAGAATTATTACAAATGGAACATGAGTTTTTAATTTTAATAAATTTTAATTTATTAATCGACGAAAAAAAATATTCATCATTAAAATTTGCTATAGAAAATTTAAATAAAATAATGTAAATTTATTTTAACATAAGTTTCAATGAAAAAATATTTATAAATAAGAATAATGTAAATAGATTTATTTCTTTATTATTTTATATTAAACTTCAGAAAAGATAGATTGAATAATATTTTTTAAAAAATGGATTTTGGTATTTAAGGTTTTAAATTAAAATAATAATTTTTAATTATTAAAAAATGTATGTCATAAAAACTAAAGAAAAATAATAAAAATTATTTGCAAAAATCAATAATTCTAATTGTTAATCATTTATATAGATAATATTAGAAGTAAAATTTTTAATTATTCAATAAACATTAAATTAAAAACATTTAAAATATTTAATAATATAAAAAATTAACTTCATAAAACTAAAAAAATTTTTCAAAAAATAATTAATTTCTAAATAACTCTCCTTAAAAAAACGAATAAAAAAAAATAAAAAAAAACCCAAAAAAAAAAAAAAATAAAAAAAACTCCAAAAAAAAAAAAAAAAAAATAAAAAAAAATAAAAAATAAAAAATGAAACGAACAGACATATTACCAAATATTTACGAATCTTCCCCAAATCCACTGAACACCGAAGGGAATGTTAACCAACGTTTCAACACCCATCGTTTTTCATTAATGATGCGTAAATTCCAATTGAAAAAATTAGCTCCAATAACAAATAAAAGTTTATCTTCAAATAGATATCAAACTGATCCAAATGAATTACAAGAAATGGATAAAGAAGAAAAAAAAGAAAATATAGAAAATGAAAAATCAATAATTAAAATTTATGAAAGTAACGCTTCTGAAATTTTACAAAAAATAAAAGATGAAACAAAAAATTCAATTCCATATACAATTGATAATAGATATGGTTTTGCTCAATTTAAAAATACAAATTATGTAGAAAAAAATTGTATGAAAGGTTTTTATAATAAATATCAAAAATTTAAAATTTTAAATAGAAAACAACCAATTTCAAAAATTACTCCTTCATTCGCATTTATACAATCATCAAATGAGGAAAAAATTGTACCAAATCCATTAGGACTTTTACAAAGAAGTGGTGATGATACAATTTTAAAAATGAACTTTCAAAAAGTTGGTGATAATTATGCGAAAGCTCTTGGAAATTCACTTAGATATTCTCATCATATTGAATCAATTGAATTAAGTAATAATCGATTAAGTGGGAATGGTACTTCTTTTATATTGAAATCTATTAATGAAAATAGAGATTTACTTCCTAAAATTAAAGAAATGGATTTAAGTGAAAATAAAATTTATGATAGTGATATTACTGAATTAGTTAATTATATTAATGATTCAAAATGTAATTTGGAAATTTTTAATGTTTATGGTAATTTGTTAGGGGATGAAAATATTAAATTAATTAATGATGCTTTATGTAAGTTTGCTTCATATAAATTGGTTTATTGTAATTTTGGTTTGAATAATATTACTAATAGTAGTATTAATTCTATTTTAGAAATGTTAAATTCTTGTAATATTTTGAAAACTTTTATTTTGAGTCATAATAAAATTTCAAATAATGCAGCTGGACAAATAATAAAAAAATTAAAAGGACATCGTGAATTAAAAGTACTTGATTTAGGTTGGAATAATATTGGAAATAATTTTTCAAAACCAATTTCCTATGAAGAATTAGTAAATCAAAATTTAACTGATCCAAATAGAGTATTTAATAATCATTTAATTGAAGAAGGATTAATGAAAGGTAAATTTACTTATAGAAGAAATCCACTTTTACCTCCTTTAGATCAGAAAGGAAAAGCAAAGAAAGAAGATAAAAAAAAAGGAGGTGAAAAACCACCAATAGTAGAACCAAAAAAAATAAAAGAACCAATTCAAAATCCAAGTCCCTTTGCAAATGAATTAGGAAGTTACTTTAAAGAAAAAAGTATAACTTTAGTACATTTAGATATTTCTCATAATAATTTACCAGCAGTTGACTGTGAATTTTTAGCAAATCAATCAAAGGATAATCACATTATTTTAGGAATGCATGTTGATGGAAATGAAATGAATATTGATGCATTAGGTTTCCTTCATCCTTTATATAATAAAGATGAAACTTTCTTTGCTAATTGTCAATTATCTTATCCTATGAATAAAGAATATAATTTAAGAAAAAGTCATATTGATAATGTTAGAAATTTAAGAGGATTAAATAAATGTTGGATTTGTGATGGTTATCGTGAAGTTGAATTTACTTTCGTACCAAAAGAACCTATTATTGATTATACTTCTCATATTGTTAAAATTCATTTAAATTTTGATAATTATGAACCTTTCGGTATGCATTGTTTAGGAAGTAAATTCCAAATTGTAAGAATGTGTCCTCCTGGAGAAATTGATTATTTTTTCACTGTTGATACTATACCAGTTGAAGAAGAAGGTGAAAATTCTGTTAATGAATATATTGAGTTAAATAAAAATCATTATTTTAATATTAGTTTTGATAGTGAATATATGGAAGAGTTAAATAATATTAGAGCAAGGTTACTTTATCAGAAAAGACAAGAAAGAGAAGAAAAAGAAAAGAAAATTATTGAAAGTGGTGGTAATCCTGATGATTTAAAAGATGATTTTGATACTTTAAGTCCTGGAATGAAAGTTTTATATACTGAACCAAGTGCTAATGAAGTTATTACACGTACTGTTATGAAAATATCAAAAAAACATGTTAATGTTAATAGAAATGTTATTAATGAAAATTTTATTAAACAACTTAAATTTGCTGAACCAAGACCACCTAAAATTATTAATAAATTCGTTAAACCTAGAACACCATGGATTTTCCCTATTTCAATATGGGCTTATTATGGTTATGAATATGAAGGTGATAGTGAAGAATATTTAGATGAATGTTTCGAATTTGATTTTAATAGATGTTTATTTAATAAAGATTTTAAAGATGAAAATCAATTAGCTGAATTGAAGAAAATGTTAAGAGAAAGATATCGTGATATGATTGATTGTTATAAATATTATGCTTCAATGAGTGGTTTTACAGTATGGCAAATTACACAAAATTCATTAACTGAATTTATAAGTAAATGTCCTGGTATGTGTGATAAAACATATGATATAAATAATGTTTTCCTAACACAAAAAGTCGTCTGTGCAAATTCATATGATATAAATGACAGAAAAAAAAACAATAACAAAAATCTAAGTGACAATATAGTAAGACATCAATTTATGAATTTACTAGTAAAAGCAGCAAAAGATAAATATGTAACATGTCTAAAAACAACAACTGATATTCTAGAAGCAACAAAAAAAGCATTTACAGAACATTACGACGTAGCAATAAAAGGATTTGAATATCACAAATGGAGAATGGAACGTTACTACAACGAAGCAGTAGACTATTTCCTAAAAGCATATCTTCCAATATTAGATGCTCTCTACATGTCATGGGCAAAACAGAAAGGTCCTCGTAAAAAAGATGTTTGGATGGTATGTGATGAATTTAATAATTTAGTACAAAGTTTCGTAGATGTAAATGAATACCCAGTAAGAGATAATCCCTTAATATTCAATTATGCTATTAGATTACAAGTAAATGAAATATATAGTGATAAACATTTAAATATGTATTTACCTGAATTCCTCGAAGCATTATCTCGAGCTGTTGATAAAGCTAGTCCATATCCACCAGGAGATCCTGTTGAAGATTGGCCTAAGGAAAAAAGAGCAGCACAACCTCTTGTAAATAAATTAGAAAATATAATTGGAAAATTAATAAAATTAATTACACATCCTGATTATAAAAATTTAAAAGAAAAATTCCCTACTCCTGAAAAAGAACCTGAGACTGGTTTATATAAATTAAATTATGATAATCCATTTTATCAAGGTTATATTATTAAAATTAATATGAGAGATGCTAAAAGAAAACAAACAAGAAAAGCTACTCAAACGAAAATGAAAGAAGAAATTAAAAAATCAATTGCTGAAGCTGAACCATTAAAAAGTGATTTTGCTAATTTGGAAAATGTAATTTCTAATAATAATTTAAATGAAGGAGAAGAAAAAAAAAATGATGAAATTCCTATTGTTGTTGTTGAGGAAGAAAAAAAAAATGAAGAGGAAAATGTTTTAAAAAGTGGAAATGATAAAAATGATGAAAATGATGGAAATGAGAAAAATGAAGAAAAAAAAAATGAAGATGGGAATCAGGAAGAAAAAAAAGAAGAAAATGGTAGTGGATTTGTTGGTGAGGAATTTGCTTATATGGAAGATGAGGAAATTGATGTTAAGAATGTTGGATAATTATGAATTAAGATAAAAAATTTTAAGATATTATTTATTTTTTGGATATTATTATTGTTATGTTTTGTTTTTTTTTTATTGTTTTTTTTTTTAATTTTTTTTTATTTTTTTTTTTTTTGAATATAAATTTAGAAATTTGATTTTTTTCAAAAGTAAAAAAGGGTTTAATAAAAATAAATATGAAGTTAAATGTCAAAATTGAAATATTATATAAAAAATGAAATAAAATTATAAATATATTTATAAATAATTATGGTTTTTATTTTAATAATTATTATTACATTATTATAATTCTTATTTATAAATTTTATAAATGTGGAATGAAATAAAACAATATTATCTTCAAAGACATCCTTTAAATGCTCCATTGAAAAAATCAAATTTAAATAATAAATTATCAAAAAATAAATCATTAAATGATTTATTTTTAGAAAAAACAAAAAAGGAAAAATTAATAGCAAGAAAAAATACCAAAAGTATAATTAAAGTATTTTCATCAAATAAATCTTCATATAACATTTTAAAAAAATATACAAGACATTCAAAAAATAAAATAAAAGTAAAAAAATTTCCAGTAATAATAAATTCAAATTCAGTATCTAATATAAGAAATACAAATATAAAAATAAGAAGAAAAATTTTATTTAGTGATTCAAATTATCCTTTATCAATTAATGATTCTAATAATAATTTAATTAGATTTTCAATGACAAATTCTGTTTCTTATATTTTTAATAATAATAATATTATTGAAGAATTAGATGATGAAAAAAAAATGATAAAATTTTTACCAAATGATGCTTATTATGTTTTATATGATGAATTTAAATTTAGTAATAAGGATTATTATAATTTTATAACAAATAAATTAATTGAATATTTAAAAAATAAATATATTCAATATGATAAAATTATGTTATCTAAAATTTTTTTATTAGGAAAAAATAATAATAAAGAAGAAGTTATATTAAACTTGTATTCTTTTTGTATTAAATTATTAGATTTAGAAAATAATGAAATTCAAAGTATTTTTCTTCCATTAAATATAATTGCTTTATATTATTCTTTATCATATGATAATTTTCTTTTTTTTATTTCTAAAATAATTGAAAGTAAACAAGAAGAAAATATAATTAATATAAATGAAGAAATAATAAAAGAAATAACTTTTAATTTAATAAATTCTGATATTGATTTATTTGAAAATGATTCTAATTTTTTTTTTAATAAATCAGAATTTATTAATACATATCCTTTTATTAAAAAAGATAAAATATTAAAGATTCAAATTATTCCTCCTAAAATTGAATTAATTAAAAATAATATTTCTATTTATAAATTTGGAGGTAAAGGACTTTTAATTTATATAATTAAAAATAATTTAATAAATTGGGAAATTCCTTGTTTATGTTATTTGACTTCTTTTAAAATTTTTCGACAATCAATTTCAAAATTATTTTATAAAGAAAATATTTTAAATAAAATAATTTTAGATATTGATAAAGAAATATGCAAAAAAAATATATTTATTAAACCTAAAAATAATAAAGATTTTTTTTATCAATATTTCAAAGATAAAATAAATTATATAAATTTAACATCATATAAAATCAATATTATTGTAGATGAAGAAGAAAATATTTTTGAAACATCTTTTTTTGATTTAAAAATACTTTATAAATTATCAAGAAAATATAATATAAAAGATATAATTTATAAATGTTCATTAATTAATACAGAAAAAAAAACAGTGTTTTTTTCTTTAAATGTTTTAAATGGAATTAAAATTAATAAATTAGATAATTTTTTTTATAAATTTGATGAAGATAAAATTAATAATATTCAAATTAGAATTAGACAACCTTCTTTTTATTGGCTTGAAATTATTAAATTTAATAATTTGAATAAAATTCTTAAATATAATTTAATATTAGATGATGAAATATTGGATAATTTGGTAAAGTTAAATTTTTTTGAATGGAATACATTTTTTTCTCATAAAAATAGTTTTTTAAATAAAAAAATTTATGAAAGTGAATTAAAACAAAGATATATAATTGAGAATTCGTTTATAAAAAAATCTAAAACATATTATAAATCTTTTAATAAAAAAAATCAAAAAAAAATTAAATCAAATAAAATTATTGAAAGTCAATAATGAATTCATTTAAATTTCTTATGAGAAAATACTTATATAAATAATTTTATTTTTCTTAAAAATTATATAATAATTATAAAATTACATATCTAAAATAGATTTTATTTCCTATTTTAGATAAAACATTTTTTTGATTTGATTTAATGTATAAAGACTGATAATATATTTTAGTTCAAAAAATCAAAAAAATAATTAATTCCATAAAAAATTAATTATTTTTTTTAAACATAATTTCAAGGAAACATTATTGTTAAAATAGAACTTTTATAATAACCTAAATATAAAAATAAAAATAGTAATTTTATTTGTAAAAACAAATTTAATATCAATAACATATAAAATAAAAAATATCTTTAAAAATTAAAAAAATTTAAAAAAAATTAAACAATCAATAATTGATTTAATTTAAATATTATTAAAATAAATTACTAATCTTTAAAAGAATGGGTCAAATTTGTTGTAATAATAATACAAGAATAAATCAAACTCGATTAATTACAATTGAAGGACATATTGATAATAACATAAATGATAATAAAAATAATAATAATGAATCAAAAAATGAATTTGAAGAACCAAATTTAAAAATTTCATTTTGTGATATTGAAAATAATAATACATTAAAACAATTAAAAAGAATAAGTGAAAAAAAAATTACTAGAAGAGAAACTGTAAATCATCTTGTTAAAAATAATATTCAATTAAAATCTTCATTTAAAATGCAAAATGATATTAAAAAAAAAAGAAAATCATTTGCAATACCAATGGATAATTCTTTTAAAAATAAATTTCTATATCAGAAAAAAATATCATTAAATTTAAATCCACATAACTTAATTAAAAATAATAAAACACATAAATTTGATGATTTACATCATAAATTTAAATTATATCAAATTCCTCCAAGGAAAAGTTTATTTAAAAAAGAATCAAATAATTTAAATTCTTATCATATAAATCTAAATAAAAATAATAATACAAATAATAATAATAATAATACTGATAGTATTAATAATAATAATACAAATAATATTAATAATAATAGTCTTAGTCTTAGTACAAATAATATTAGCCATATGAATAGTACAAATATACACTCTAATAATGAAATTAAAAATTCAAAAATAAATGATCTTAAAGAAAGTAATTTATTCGAAACAGTACATAATACAAAAATGTCTAATTTAAAATTAGATGATTCAAAAATAAAATCATCAATATTATCAATTTCTGCAACTTCATCAATAAAAGAAAAAAAAAAACATACTCCAATAGAACAAATAAATAAAGAATTAACAAATAAACAAAAACAAATTTTAATAGATATATTAAAAGATAATGAATTAATAAATGATAATATGACAGAAAGTTTTATAAATATGATATTAAATACTTTGACATATAAAAGAATAAAAGGTAATATAATAATTTTTGATGAAAATTCAAAATATGATGATATATATTACATAATAGAAAAAGGTAAACTTGAATATGGAATTGATGATGATATTTATGAATTACCAAAATTAAATGGAATTAGCACACAAGCTTTATTAAAATATTCGAATAAAAAATTTTATATAAAAACATCTGGAAGATGTTATTTATTTGAATTATCATTAGAAAAATATAGAAAATTTATAAGTGATTTTGAAAAAAGAGAAAATGAAGATAAATTTTGGAATTTAAAAAGACATTTTTTTTTTGCTTTTACAAAAGATGAAAAATTAAAAGAATTAGTAAAAGAATGTCCAATTATTAAATATGATAAAAATTCTATTATTTTAGAAGCTGATTGTATAATTGAAAATGTTTATTATATTTTAACAGGAGAAGTTGAAGCAAAAAGAAATAATATTAATATTAAAATTTTAAATGAAGGTGAAATTTTCGGAGAAATTGGTTTATTTAATCAAATTGAATCTTTGTATCAATATTCAGCAGAAAGTGAATGTTCTATTATTGAAATTAATTTTGAATATATTTTTATGTATTTAGGTGAAAATTGTATTCAAGAATTTGTTTTTGAATTATTTAGTGATGCAATTAAAAATGATGAATTTTTATCTTTTATTTTTACTCATAATATAATTAAAGATATTTATAATAATTTTCAATTAAAATTTTTTTATAATGATACAATACTTTCAAAAACTCAAAAAAAAATAATTTTACCAATTTGTGGTACAATTATTAAAAGTAAAAAACAAGCAAAAGATTTAACAAATATTTTAGAAGTTGTAAAAAATAATTATTCAAATAGATTAATAACAGGAATTTTTTATACTGAAGCAGTTACTAGAGATGTTAATATAATGTTCAATTTAATAGGAGATGAATCAATTGTTTTTGAATGTGATTGGTATGAAATAATAAATAAATTAATAACAAATGAAATATTTAGAATTTATAATATTGCTCCTATTGATTTAATAGAATCATTTATGAAAATATCTTTATTTAAATATATAAGTCCATATAAAATGTATCAAATAATGAATTCTATTAAAGAACAAAAATATAAAAATGGTCAAATAATATTAAAAGATGGTCCAAAGTCAGAACAATTTTTTTATATTTTCAATGGAGAAGTAAATTTAAATATAAATGGAATTGTATTAAAAGTATTAACTAAAGGACAATCATTTGGTGATATAACATCAGATATGATAAATTATACTCAAAAAACAACTTTTATAAGTAAAAAACAAACAATATTATTTTCATTAGATAAAGATAATTATAATGATATAGTAAATAAAAGTGATTTTTTTTTAAGATTACGTAAAATAATAGATAAAAATGATATATCAATATCATTAAAATATTTATATTACTTAACAGATTTAGGAAGTGGTTCATTTGGGAAAGTATATTTAGTTCATAATAAAAAGAAATTATTTGCATTAAAAGCAACAGAAATAAATGAAATATCAAAAAATAAACAATATGCTCAATTAATATTAAATGAAAAAACAATAATGTCTCAAGTTGAACATCCATTTATAGTAAGATTAACAAATACATTTAAAACAAAAGATTATCTTTTTTTTTTAATGGAATATATAAATGGAATAAATATGAGAGAATATTTACAATTAAAAGAAAATACAAAATTAAGAAATTTACAAGAAGTAAAATTTATAAGTGGAATATTATTTTCAGTATTACATTATTTATCCCAAAGAAAAATAATTCATAGAGATTTAAAACCAGATAATTTAATGATGGATAAAAATGGTTATATTAAAGTAATTGATTTTGGAGTTGCTAAATATTTAAAAGAAAAAAATTATACTAATACAGTAACAGGGACACCTCATTATATGTCACCAGAAGTAATTTTATCTAAACCTTATTCTTTTGAAGTTGATTATTGGTCTGTTGGTATTATTTTATATGAAATTTTTTATGGGAGAGTACCTTTTGGTTATGATAAAGATTCTATTAATGAAATTTATCAAGATATTATTGAAAATAATATTCATTTACCTTCTGTTAAAGAAAATGAAAATTTTAATAATTTAATTAAAGTTCTTTTACATAAAATTCCCTCTAATCGAATTTCTAGTTTTAAAATGATTAAAAATCATATTTTTTTTAAAGATTTTGATTTTGAAGGTTTGTTAAATTATTCTTATCAACCACCTTTTATACCTAAAAAAAATTTAATTTCTGCTAATGAGAAAGAATTAATTAAAAATGTTAATATGCCATTTATTATTTTTATGAAAAATAATATTTATCAAAGTATGAGTGATATTGATGAAAATTTTATGAAAAGTACAGGAGAAGATATATTTAATAATTTTTAGTTTCTTAGTATTTCTTTTCATTTTTGCTCAAATATTTTTTTTTATTGATGTTTTTTACTTTTTTAGGAATTTTTGTATTACATTTAGTGAAATTAAATGCATTTTTATATAATATAATTATAATATAAAATATTATAAATGTTGTTCTTTGAATAATTATTATATAATAAGAATATCTTTTAAGTTGATTATAAATTTTTCTATATTATAATTAATGTATTTTTTAATAATTAACATAAAATATTATTTTTTTATTATTATATATTTAAAATTTAATCATAATAATATATTTAAAATTATTTAATAAGTTAATAAGGAAAAGCATAATTGATATTATTATTATTATTTAAATTGATATTAAATACTTATTAAAAGACAATTTAATTATTTTTTTGTTCCATTTCTTCTTTATTTCCATAAATTTGATTTCCGTAAAATTCTTGATTAAAATTATCCAAATTCTCATTATTAAAATTTCCAAAATTCTGATTCGTCAAATTAAAATTTCCATTATTAAAAAAATCTTCATTACCAAATTGATTTCCATTAAGAAAAGGATGAATAAAAATTCCATTTCCAAAATTATTAAAACCATTATAATTAAAATTATTTTCAAAATTTAAATTTCCAAAACCAAAATTATTAAAATTTCCAAATTGTTCATTTTGAGTAATTGCAATATTATCATTTTTACTTCTCAATTCAGAATTTCCATGAGCAAAAGTACATAAAGTTCCATATCTACAAGTACCATCTTTTTCCCAATATTTACATTTTACTATTTTATAATTTAAAGGATTTGGAGTTTTTTTTTTTTCGTTATTTATTAAATTTGGATTTTCTATATCGGAACGTAGTTCGTTTATTCCATGTGCAAATTGACATTTTTCTCCAAAGGAACATCCTTTTGGATTTAAAAAATGTTTACATAAATTTGTTTTGTATTTTGATGGGTTTGTTTGAGGGGTTTGCATTTTTTTTATGTTTTTTTTTTTAATTTTTTTTTTATTATTTTTATGTTTATTTTTTTCTTTTTTTTTGTTTTTTTTATTTTTTTTTTTTTTTTTATTTTTTTATCATATTATTTTAATTTTTTTATTGTTTTGTTTTTTTAATTAAACTAAAATTGAATCAAATTTATTTTATTTAGATTATAATTATGTTAAGTTTAAGGAATAAAATATTTTAATAATTATTTTTCATTACATAAAAAATAACTTCCAATGAGAAATCCAAGGTAAAAAATTAAAAATATAACTTAAATAGTTTAATATTAAATTGTGTAGCAAATTCATTAAAATATAATGAGTTACATGATTTTGAATCAAGTAGTATTCAATCAGAAACATTTTATATAAATAAAGAATGTTTTATTGTTGATAATCAAAATTTAAAATTATTTTATTCTTATAATGAAATACCAAAAAATTTAAAATCAAATATAATAGGTTATATTTCAAATAAAAATAACACATTTGAATTTTTAACAAATTATAAAAATATAACATTTGATAAAGAAAAAATTTGGTTAGTTCTTCATAAATTATTAAATGAAGAAAAAGAGAAAAATTCCTTTGAAACAAATAAATATTTTTTAAATCAAGGTGAGACAATTAAATTAGGAAGAATAGAATTGACTATAAGAAATATATTCATAAATGGAAAAAATAATAGAAGTTTAGAAACAGAAATTAAAGAACAAATACAAATTAATAATAAAAATAATAATCAAAATAAAAATAATATTAATCAAGGTAAAAAAATATGTAGAATATGTTTTTTAGAAGAAAATGATATAAATGAAAAATCTCCTTTAATTAATCCTTGTAAATGTTTAGGTGGTGTTAAATATATTCATTTATCTTGTTTACAAAAATGGTTAAAGACAAAATGTATTATTAAAATAGAAGAAAATAATTTTTGTAAAAAAATAATTTATAAAAAAATTTCTTGTGAATTATGTAAAAATGAATATCCAGATTTTATTCATTATGATAATGAAATTTTTTCTATTTGGAATTTATTTATTTCTCCTTTTAAAAATTATATTATTTTAGAATCAAAAAATGAAAAAAATTTATATAATGAAAATTATAATGAAGATAATATTATTTCTTTATATATTTGTAATATTACAAATAAAAATAAAATTATTATTGGAAGAAGTCATGAATGTCAAATTAGAATTAAAGATAATTCAATAAGTAGATATCATGCAGAAATTGAATTAAAAAATAATCAAATTATTTTAAGTGATTGTGATAGTAAATTTGGAACTTTAGTTTTAATTCAAAGTAATTCTATTCAAATTAATGATTTTTTGAATTTACAAATAGGAAAAAATTTATTAAATTTTTCTTTGAAATATAAAAAAAAAATTCAATGTTTGAAATGTTCTAGTGTTAATAGAAAAAGAAATAAAAGTTTTAATTATGTTAATAGTAATAATATTAATTTTAGAAATTTTTATACTATTAAAGAACAAAGAGATGATAGTGATTTTAGTTTTAATGAAAATAATAATAAAATTGTTTTTGATGAAATTACTAATGAAAATGATATAAATAGTTTCTTTTGTCCTTTAAATCAAAATTTTGAAGAAAAAGATTTTAGTATACCTAATGAAGATAGAATAGAAAATGTTAAAGTAAATGATAATTTTTTATCTAAATTTAAATTTGCCGAAGATAAGAATTATGAATAAAATATTGATATTCAATATATATATTTAAATTCTATTTTGAAAAAAGAAATTTTAATTTAATTTTTTAAAATATAAATTAATATAGATTATTTGATATTGGGGTTTTAAATTATTAAAATAGTAATTATTGAACTTTTAAATTTAAAAATAATCTTTTTTATTTTTGAATATTTCGAAATTTTTTTTTTTTAAGAAAATATAATTAATGTTAATGTCTACTTTTATTCATTCTGAAACATTTAATTATTTATTAAAAATTATTCTTTTTTATTTTTTTTTGATTTTTTTAAAAATTTATATGTTGAATTTATTAAAAAATATTATGATATAAAAAAATAAAAACTTTAATGAAAAATAAAAAAATAAATCTTAATATCCTTTTTTACCAAATCCTAAATTTGGTAAAGTAACTTTATTTTTTTTTCCATAATTTCCTAAATTCCCATAAGTAGAATAACTATTAATTCCATAATTATTTTTTTTAATTTTCACATTATTATTAAATTTAATTCCAATATTTTTATTTTTTTGATTAGAATGAAAATAATCATTTTTATATTCAGCTTCTTCATAAATAATTCCATTATTTTTATTTTGATTTTTATAATTTCCTCTTTGAGTTCCAAATTGTGTATTTATTTGAAAATTATAAATATCATTTTGATTATTATGATTAAAGTAAGTTTTATACATTTCTAATTCTTTAAATGAATTTTGATTTTGTTTATTTTTATTATTTAAAAATAGTCCACTATTATTTGATGAATTATACATATTATTTTTTTCTTTTTTTTTTATTTTTGTTATTGTATTATTTGGTTTAAATGAATTTATTGTGCTATTAAAACTTATTGTAGTTACTGTTGCTTTTGGATTTGTCTGATTATTTTTTAATGGTATAAAATTAATTGATTGATTTGTATTTACTTTATTATTATCTGATACTGTATTATATGAATTTACATTAATTATATTTATATTTGTTGTATTTATTGTTGTTATATTTTTTTGATTATTTTTTTCGTTTTCATTTTTTTTCATATCATTTTTTATTTTAATTTTCTTTGGTGAATTATTATTATTATTATTACTATTAATAGAATTAAAATTAATAGTAGTTTTATTTTTATCTTTCAAAAAACTAATTTTTGAATTATCTTTCTCTTTATTTTTTTCTTTCTCTTTCTCCTTCTCCTTCTCCTTCTCTTTCTCTTTCTCTATTTCCTTATCCTTTCCACCCTCTTCATTTTCATATCCTTTAAAATAAGGATGTTTAAAAACAGTATCCCCATTTAATCTTTTCCTAGGATCCATTTCAAGTAATCCTTTCATAAAACTAATAGCAACTTTACTTAACTTTCCCATATATCTTTTTTCCAAAGTTTCAGGTTTTGAAACACTTTTAAGTGTTTTCCCACTATAAACAGGATTACTATAAAACATATTAATCATTTCTTGTGGTAAATTTCCTAAAATTTTTTCAATACAAAGTAATTGATCAGTTTCATCTTCTCCTGGAAACATAGGATTACCATCAGTTAATTCTCCCATAATACAACCAACAGCCCAATAATCAACACCAGGGCCATAAGCACCATTAGTAAGAAGTAATTCAGGACTACGATACCATCTAGTAGCAACATAATCAGTTAAACCATTTTGTCCTTTTATTACTTTACGAGCAAAACCAAAATCACATAAGTAAAGATTCATTTTATTATCAATTAATAAATTTTCTGGTTTAATATCTCTATGTATAACATCTTGACTATGAAGATATGATATTGCTTTACATAATTGATACATTAAATGACGAATTAAATCTGGATTTAAACCATTTGGATTTGATTGGAGAAGTTGAAGGAGATCTCTATCTACAAATTCGAAAACTAGGAATAAATTACCTTTACGTTTAAATGCTTCACGGAAATCTACTATGTTTGGGTGACGGAGAATTTGTAACATTCGAAGTTCACGCTTCATTGTCTTTTTTACTAAATCGTCATCAGTTTCTTTAAATTTTTTTATTGCTACGTATTTACCTGTTTCTTTGTTTTTACATTTGTATACTATACCGTAAGCACCTTCACCTACCACACCCAAGACTTCGTATTTTTTTTGCATTTTTTTTTTTTTTTTTTTTTTTTTTATTAAGGTTTTTTTTTAATTTTTTTTTTTATTTTAATTTTTTTTTTAAGTTTTCTTTTGTGTTTTTTTTTTTTTTTTTTTGTTTTTTATATAAATTTTATTTTTAGTTTTTTTTATTTTAATTGTTTTTTAATGTTTTTTATAATATTTAGGTAAAATAATGAATGATAATGTAAGGTTTATTAATCATAATTCTTCAAGGAATTTAAGTTTGAAATTAGATACTATGTATTCTACTTTAAATTCTAATAAAAATTCTATGATAGGAATTCCTGGAATTAGTTTAGTTAAAATTGGATTAATTGATAATAAACCACCACTTGATTATAATTTAACGAATTATAATAAAACTTTTTATAATTCAAATTCAAATATAAATCAAAATGAAACAATTGAAAAATCTAAAATAAAAAATTTAAAAATTGCTTCTTCTTTCAGTGCTGAAAAAGAATTGAATAAAGATAATAATAAAAATAAATATATTAATCTTTTTAAACCTTTAGTTTTTCAAACAATAAAAAAAAATTCTTTAAATGAAAATTCTAAAATTAATAAAAAAAGGAAAAAAAAAGTTTTTAATAAAGAATATTATAATGGAGAATTACAAAATTTAAGTAATAGACTTTTTGGATATAATCATAAAAAAATAAATGAAAATATGAAAAATTTAATATTTGGAAAAAAAGAAGAAAAAGAAAAAGAAGAAGATTCTTTTTATATTTCAAATATTAATATTAATAATGATAATTTAATTAAAAATAGAGAAAAATTATTAAATGATGCAAAAATATTATCTTCTAATTATAAAACTTCAAGTGATTATTTTGAGAAATTTAATTATTAATTTTTTTTTTAAAAAACAACATTTAAATAAATTATTAAACAATATAATAAATAATTTAAGATATATATATATTTATTTTTAATATAATTATTTTTATAAAATATTTATAAATAATTTTAATAAAATAATAATAAAAAATATCATCGAATAAAAAAAATGTCATTACATTATAAGCAAATTCATCAATTATCATTGCCACAAAGTTATATTTTATCAAAACACACTTATATTTCAAAAAAAATAGTTTTAATAACAAATATTCCTAATTATTTATTTAAAAAAGATATTTTATATCAAAAAAAATTTTTAGGAAAATATGGTCGTATTAGACAAATGATATTAATGATAAATCAAAATAATGAAAATAATGCAATAACTCAATTTGATACAATTAATCAAGCTGCTTTGGCAATTTTATCTCTTCATAATTTTAAAATTGATAATTATATAATAAATTCTTTTTATTATATTTATCATTTTTGTAATAATATTTTGAATAATTCAAATTATAAAGAAATTAATTGTTTGTTTATAGGTAATATTAATATAAATGATTTTTCATTATTTGAAATAAAAAATACAAATAATTTTGATAGTTTTAAATTTGCTTTAAAAATTCTTAATGTTGAAAAATCATTTTTTGATATTATTTATAATAAATCAATCGGAAATAATTATTATGAATTATATAAAAAATTTCCTAAATTAACAATGAAGAAATTAAAAAATAAAGATTATATTAATTCATTAAATGAATATAAAAATAATGATAATTATTTAAATAAAAAAAAAGAAAAAATTATTTCTGATTTAAATAAAAATAATATTGATTCATTCAATGAAAAAAAAACAAAAATTTCAATTGATGAAAATCAAAAATCAACTTCAGATTCAAACTCTGATTCTGAAAAAAAATTATCAAATAAATTAAATTTTATATTTAAGAAAAGGAAATTTTCAAGATTTGATTTTGTGAATAATAAAATTCATAATAGTTTGAGTGTGGTAATTCCAGATTATTTTCTGGATTTCATTGATAAAATAATAACTTTATTATATATTGATAAAAAAGGAAATAACAATGATAAAAAAATGAATTATTTATATATTAATGATTTTAATTGTAATTGGACTGAATTAATTAATAAATTAATTAATGATAATTTAATTCAATAATTGTTTATTTTATGTAAATTATTTCTAATTAATTTTTAATATTTTCTGGTAAAAACCAAAATTTTATATAAATAATAATTAAATTTGATTGTTTATATAGATTAAAATATATCATAAATGAAGAATAGAAGATTTTTATTAGGTTATTTTTATTATATTTTATTTTTAAATATTAAATTTATATTCCATATTTATAAAAATATATTAAAACTCTTATTTAAAAATTATATTTTAGAAAAAAAAGCAATTAAACAACTTGATTTAAATTCTACACAATTATTAGTATAAATAGGTATTTTTCTATAACCTTCTTTCAGTAAATTAAAAGGAATACAAGCTCTAGCAAATAATTCTTTATTATATTTAATTTTAAAAATTAATCCTCCAATATCAGGTTCATAAATATTAAATCTCATAATTTCATTATTTTTAATTTTTGTAAAAATAAAACCATCAATTAATTCAAATTTATATTTAATATTATTTTTAATATCAGATTCAACACCTAAAACATAAACTGACATAGTCATTTTTTTATCATTTTCTAATTTCATATCTGAATATTGAATAATTTTACTTAAAGCAAAAATAATTATAATATTAACTTCTAAAATAAAATAAGGTTTTTCATATTTTTCAAAAGATAAATGATCAAATAATAATTTTTTTGGTTTTTTTACATATCCTACATTATTATTTTGTTTAAAAAAAACAATATCAAATAAAGTATAATCATCTTCAGTTGCTTGAATATTTAAAGCAGAAACTTGAATTCCAAGAGACCAACATTCAATAATATTATAATTTGAAGAATCAAAACTTTGAGGATAAATTTTCATTAAAGAATTTGAAGTAAATTTTATTATTTTTTCTCTTTTTTCAAAAGAATTTAAATACTTTTTTATTTTTGTACTTTTTACGGTTACAAATTCCCAAGGAGAATATCCTGGATTTTCTATTTGTTCATATTTAAATTTTGCCCCAAATAATCCTCTTATATTAATTAATTGTTTTTCTATTTTTTCATCATCTTCATTTTTATCATCATCATCATCATCATCTATTTCATTTTCTATTTGTTTTTTTAAATTATTTTTATATAATTTTATTTCCTTTTTTAATTTTTCCATTTCATCATTTGAAATAACAATTTCATTTTTTTTCATATCATCATTATTTAAAGCAATTGACAAACCTCTTATCATTCCCATTCTTTGTATTTCATTTTCTAAAGAAATTTCTTTTTTTCTTTTTGGAATTATATTCATATCTTTTTTTAAAATTCTTGGACCAGAACATTTAATAATAAATTTATATTTCAAATCAGATAAATTAGGTAAAAATTCAGGTATATTATCCATAGGAAAAATATATAAATCTTGTAAAATTTCAACAAATAAATTTGCAAGAATTTTTTGATGTTTTTTATCTAAATGATTTTCAATAGATAAAATAACAGGATAAGGAGAATTAATAAAAGCACTTTTTTTTAATTCAATTAAAATATCTTTAACATTAAGTTTACTAACAAAAGTATAACCATGAGTAACAATAATTTCATCATCATTTCCATTATAACAATCTAATTCAACTAATCTAAATCCTTCTAAAACTGCAATTGAATACATATGAGCTGAACTTTTTCCTATTAATTGATGTCCTGTTAAATATGTATTATGAGTACTATTTATATAATAATCTGTTAATGGGAAATTTTCATTTAAATTTGAATTTATTTTATCTATGTTGTTTACTATTAGAAAATCTGAGTATAACATTAAGGAAAATTCTTGAAGATTCATATTTAAGGAAAAATTAATTTTTTTATTTTTAGTTTTTTCATTTTCTAATATGAAATCTTGTATTAAATTGTTTATTTGAAATTCTGTTATTGTTTTATTGTTTGAATTGTATATTTGATCTATTTTGTAGAATAAAGAATTTTTTTCTTCATTGTTTAATTGTGTTGAAAATTTTATTATTATATTTATTGAATCGTAATAATCGATTATTTCTTTTTCTTCATTTTTAAAAAATAAAATTAAATTATTTGGACTAATTAATTTATTGAGATTTGAATATTTAGAAAAAATATCTTCAAATTCTTTTCCAGAAGTAAATGTTCTAAAATATTCGACAACTTCTTTATATTCAATAATATTATCATTATTTTTATCCATTTCTGAAAATAATTGTGATTTTTTTTTTCCTAAAGCAGTAGCAAGATTCTTAAATTCTTTATTGTCAAGTGCTTTATTAAAATCTCTATCATAATCTCTGTATAATTGATCAAAGTAATCTTCTAAATTATCATCTTCATCAGAAAATATATGATTTTTTTCTGTTAATATTAAATAAAATCCTTTTATAAATTTCTCTAAATCTAAATTTGAATTAAATATAAAATTATAGTCTTTTTGATCTGATAAAAATTGTATACATTTATTATTATTATTATTAAATGAAATTCTTTGAATATTATTTAAATTTATTTTTAATATTTTTTGTTTATCTTTATTTGCAAAATGTATTGAATGTTTATTTGATACACTAATATATATTATTCCTTTATATTCTTTATTTTCCTTTATTTGATTACAATTTATTCCATAAATAACTGAATTTTTTGCATCATCATCAGAGATATTATTTTTCAATTGATTTTTACAATAATTTTCTAAATCAAGAACATAAGTTTTTGGTTTTATTAAATTAAGTTTATGTTTGATGTTCATTTAATATTTATTTTTAATAATTTCTTTCATGAATAATTAATTATATAAATTATTATAATTTAATATAAAATTTAAAAAGAAAAAATATTATTTATTAAAAAATACTAATGTCAAGTTTATTTGAAATATATCAAACAAATTTAAAAATGTTATATAGAAAAATATCAAATAATTTAGATACAATACAAAAAGACACAGGAGAAAAATTATCAGAAATTGAAGAAGACTTAAATGAAGTAGAAAAAATAATAAAAAACTTAGAAATAGAATTAACAGGTGAATCACCAATATCAGAATCATATTTAATATTAAAAAATCAAAAATCAACATATGAAAACTACAAAAAAAAATTTAGAAAAGAAAAAGAAAAATATAATTCAAGTATAAAAAAAGTAGAATTAGAATTAAATTCAAATTCATTATTAAATAAAAATTTAAAAAATGATGAAATTGCATATAATTCATTTAATAAATTAGAAAATGCAAGAAGAATTTCTATTGAAATGGATAGTTTAGGACATGATGTAATGAGAGATATGTATGATCAAAGTGAAATTATGAAAGGTATTAATTCTAAAATTGGAAATGTTAGTGATGATTTAAGTTCTAGTACAACTTTAATTTCAGAAATGCAAAAAATTAAAAGAAGAAATAAAATGATTATTTATCTTTATGGTGGTTTTTTAATTCTATTATTTTTAATTATTGCTTTTTTTAGAATTTATCCTAAGTTTAAGAAAAATAATAGTTTTGAAAAAGATAATAATGTTACTAAAGTTAATAAAACTAATATTACTGGATTTTTTGAATAGTTTTTTTATATATTAGTTTGTTTTATGTATATTTAGGAATATAAATTTTTGATTTTTAATGTTTTTTTTTATTTTTTTTTTATTTTTTTTAATTTATTTTGTTTTTTATTTATTTTTTTATTTTAGATATAAAAATGGTAAAAATATAAAAAAATAGTTTTATATTTTTTATTTATATTGAAGATATTAAATGGAAAATTAATTTTTCAATTCTTCAATTTATATAAATGATGACACTTCGATCGGGCGGGCAGACCTTTAATTTGGTGATTGATTGAATTCTGATTATAAAAAGTTTAAAAAATAACTTTTTATTTTTTTATAAAAATAAACAAAAATAAAAAAATATATTTTATTTTATTATCTCCAATTTTTTTTTAATGATGACACAGGTCTAGAGTCTCAGAATAAATTCTTTGACGATAACGCTTGGCTGTCTGATATCTTAAAACATAATTATTAATATAAATTCATTATTTTTAATTTTAAGTAATAAAATTGTTTTTTTATTGAAAAAAAATAAAAAAACAATTTGTTCTGTCATAATTCATTTATCTATAATTATTATGTTTTTTTTTGAATTTATTATTTTTATTGTATTATTTGTTGGTTAAAATTTTACATTTTTTTCTTTTTGAAAATTCATGTAATAAAAAATTAATTCAATTATATAATAAAATAAAATGTAAAAAAAATGAATAAATATATATATCAATTAAACAATTATTATATAATTAATT